>JAWQUT010000287.1:646347-664149 GCA_033807755.1 Ellobium chinense | reverse complement strand
GAGAGAGAGAGAGAGAGAGAGAGAGAGAGAGAGAGAGTATGACGTAGGTAACAGGTTTGTATATGGGAAAGAACTGATGTATTTGAGCAACCCTTGAAGAATATTTGGTTGTTTCCCTTCTACTGAATACGCGTTTGCTTGAAAACTGTTGCCATTGAACTTACAGAGAATGGTCCCATGCTGTGTTGAACAAGGGACGAGAGAAGAAGCTGGGACACACATAAACTTCAAAGTGATAGCACCAGAGAGGGTTACTTTTTGTATGTGTGTGATATCGGTTGGCTGAAGTTTTAGCAAACTGAAGAGTGAAGAGAGTCAGCTTCCCCTTTCACCTCACAAAAGCTGCACCTGTCTACATGTTTTTTGGCATATTTCGATCATCTACTGATGTGCTGAATCATTTACATTTCTAATCAAGCCATTAAAAAAATCATTATGTTGACTGAATACTAATCTAACTGTAAGAACTTTTATTCTATGCTAGATCCAAGTGGTCTGTCCATCTATTTTGATCGTTACAGGTCTGTAATTGTACATTCACTTTTGTACTTTCACTTAGGGGTTATATTATTTTCATCTCCCCTTTTCCCTCTTTTGCATGCCCTGCTTCCAGTAATAAGGGCTCCAGGGGGGAATTTTGATATAATGGGAATTTCTGTCCATTTTACTTTATTTTGCCAGACACTATTTAACCCTGGGCTAGAACTGCCAGGTCAAGGGTGTGCTCAGGTGGAAGAGGAGGGGTTAGGCTTTGACCAGTGAAAAATGTAGGCTCTGTTTACATATTATAGCAACCAAGCTCAAAATTTCAATGGGCTTGCTAGGCTTGGGTAAGTCTTAAAATTTGGGCCACATAATGGGCTTCAATCTGGTATGGGTCTGGGTAAAAGCTAAAATTTTGGGTTCAGTGGGCAGCTCAAACTGTTAATATGTATAGCCCATAGAGGAGAAAAGGGTCCAATCCCATTACAAGTCTGTAACCTTATGCAAACCGGATGGTAACTGTTTTATTTGTTCCGTTAAACCTCACAAATACACATGTCAGATATATTTGTGTGTGCGCGTGTGTGTGTGCGTGTGTGTGTGTGTGTGTGTGCGCGCGCGCCGCGAGAGAGAGAGAGTGTGAGTGTGTGTGTGTGTGTGTGTGTGTGTGTGTGAGAGAGAGAGAGAGAGAGAGAGAGAGAGAGAGAGCGAGAGAGGGAGGGAGAGCTGACCTTCCTCTGTTTTGATCATAATTATGGGTAATCCTCGCTATTATAGTGTTTTTGTTGATGGGCTGATCATAGCTGACATTTAGACTGAAACCCTCATTGCTCCCTTTGCTTCCCTTTCTATATTCTATTCAGTAAACATTTTGGTTCTTAGTTAAAGAGATCTACATTATTGTGTATGAATCTGCGTAGTTGTGCGTGCGTGTGTGTATGTGTGTGCGGGCGCGCGTGTGTGCGTGCGTGCGTGCCTGTGTGTGTGCGTGCGTGCGTGCGTGTGTGTGTGCGCGCGCGCGCGCGCGCGCGCGTGTGTGTGTGTGTGTGTGTGTGTGTTTTTGTTTAGGTACGAGTATTTTCTCATCTTTATTGTACCGAAGTGAGCTTGCGTGCATATCTGAGAGATTGTTAAAATGTCAAAGCGCCAATAGCCCACCTCGGGGATTGGGTGCTATACAAATACAATTAATTATTATTATTATTATTATTGTCATATTTTTATGTCCGGGAGAGCATGGCGCAGACCCCTCAAGTCTGAACTTGAATACCGACTGCCTGAATCGGTCCGTAATTTCCACGAGCGAGCCTTGTGTTCACTTGTGACCCCGACACATTTCCTGACTGCTCATATGATCACTGATATCATTGAAAGACAGTCATTCAGATTCACCACTCAACTCGAGCCCTAATTTTCCATGCAGATATATTATCAGCAACTCAGCAGGACGTAACCTTCATAACAAACAAACAAATAAACAAACAAACAAAAAACAGACAAGCAAACAGACAGGCAAGCAGACAAACAAACAAACCTATAAAGAAACAAACAAATAAACAAACAATGAGGGTAAAAATAAAAATTACTTGAAGAAGACAAAAAATGATACATTTTAATTTCATACACATGTTTCTAAACTTCAATTATAATAAGGGGGCACAGAGCACAGGTATAATCTTCACAAACATATTTTTTAGTTTAAAGTGTCATATTTCATGAAGGAATCCAGACTTCAAACAGGTCTGTCACTTTACCTGAGGTGATCTTTACACACCATTCTAGAGGCACCATTGAGCAGAATTAACAGAGATAGATAAATCAATCTACAGCATTTAGATTACAGATTGTTAGATGGGCAAGCTTAGACAAATCTAGACTGTGGACTAAAATTATTTGGATCTTTAGGGCAGGACACCTTTTTTAAATTGTTTTGAAATTCTAAACTGCTAAAACTGTAGGAACTTATTGCTTTAATACCAGATAGGCTTTCATTACTGTACATAGAATTGAGTTCATCTATGACACAGTAATACGTTTTTTAGTGTATTTAAAACTTTACATATGGCATGATAAATGTAGTAAGATTAAATTGCAAATGTAATTTGGCTACATTGTGAATTAAGTCAATCGTGAATTAAGTTTACGTGATTGTATATTTAAAAAGAGTGCCAAACTGAACAGTGTAAATGTCCTGGCAATTCCGTTATCAAGCAACAACACTAAAGAGAGAAAGTAACAAGCAAGGACGAGGACGACCTGTTAAATCTTACTTACCAAGGCTAAACCACCCGCAGCGATTAGGTGCCCAATAGCCTAGCTTAATCTCCCATGTAAGACAATCACCGACCAGACAAGTAGAAAGCGAAACTCGTCACAAGAATGTCAGCGAATCACATGAGATTTTTGGCCAAGACTGTCCTGGTCAGAAATAACCAGATCGAGTCCGCATACAGATTGTTAGACGGGTAAGCTTGTACAAATCTAGACTATATTTGGATCAAAGTGTCGAGTCGTTAGACTTATGTTGAGCCACCTGATTTTTTACCAGCAAGGAAGGATGGCTCATTGCCATATTGATCAGATTGTTTTGATATTCAGTTTCAATTTTCATTCATGTTCCTTTACTACTTCTTTCTGCCTTGTATTATATTTATATCTATAATATTCACATCACTGAACTGATGGTCTGGTCTCAATATAAAAAGGATGTGATCGTGCAAAGCGTCATTTATAAGCCCCATTGCCTGGTGCACTGTGTGACTAGACACCCAATGTATTGTTAAGTAACCTCAACTGATGCTTCTGTTTGTCAGGGTCATTCACTCATAGCTGCCTTGTTGTGGTATTACCTGGTTACATGCATTGAATGTTTACAGTACAATGCATAAGAACTTGAGAAGGGGCAATGAATCCGTGTAGGCAGGGGCTGGTGACTCAGAAACAAAAAAATGTGGTCTTATTTTTCTTAATCTTATGGCCACAAGGAACACAAAAAGTAATTTCAATAATACAGTAAATCCTGTCTTCTGCGGTCCCTCTGACGAGCGACCCCTCCGTTCTATGTACACTTTTCCTGTTCACTGATCCTTTTCTAATTGCAACTGACCTCCGACCAACGGCTCCCTCTTATCATGACGCGTGGCCTTCGATCAAAGTGCCGTTTTTCACTGTGACGAGCAACCATGCATGCCCTATCCCTTTCCTGGGTCAGAAAGCTAAGAGTCTGAAAATCATTGTCTCAGTGTCCATCAAAGGGAAGGGCTTACGGCTCGGCGATTGTGCTGGAGGGGAGATGAGGGTGGGAAGCAACCCACGTCTTGCATATGCCTACCAGAGACGTTATACTGGTTACACAATATTAGACCTAGGAGGCCCATGTGACCCCCTCAGTATTGGTATTGTAATTGAGACTAGTGTGGGAGACACCGGGCAGCCCATTTTACGTTTCGATAAGCGATAAGCCGGAATGTAGTGAAAAGAATACTGGCCACAGACAAAAGAAGAAAAAAAAACCCGGACATTAATCTAGGGTTGGAAACAAAGAAAAGAAGGTCAGGGAAAGAACTTTGGAACACTCAGACAAACCGGCGCCGCAAGGTGAATAATACTCACTGTTCGCACCTAGCAGCAAAAAAAAAAAGAAAGATTGAGGTGGGGGGGGGGAACTTATACAGCATTTTCTATTAGTCTATAATTCTCTAACCAGGCAGGAAGAGCGACCACTTTTTTATTTCTAATGAGCGGACAGTGCTATAATTGCTATCTGACTGTCCTTGATTGGGTACTCGATAAAAGGGGGAAGGGGACCGGACAGGCAAAATATAATTATAAAAATAAAATTATTAAACAGTATAACTGTGATGTCGTGTGAATTAACTTTGACACTCATACAAGGATAACAAACACGGGTGTCGCATGGGTGGTAGGGTACAGGAGTGTACTGTTTTATTTCACCTGCCTGGGAGGCTGGTCAAGCTAATTAACATTTTTATGGGAAGCCGTGCAGTACCAAACTAAGGTAGACCGTACGTTCATCTTTCATGTAAATATACCATAATAACCTGATGACATATAAGTCAGGCTTTCACTCACTTCGAGGGTGGTTAATCCACACAGATGAGCATAAGCTTACATCCTTGAGGAAGACAGACATGCCCCAGCTGCAAGCTTTTCATTACTCTGTTATTTCTATTACCAAGAGCCGTTCTAATTTGTTCTACAAACACTGAGGGGTAAACAAGGATCATTAAGCGGCAGGCCAAATAAAAGTTGTAAATGGTCTTCAGGGTGCTGTAATATATAAATGGGGAAAAAGTATTTTCAGGTGTCTGGCTCTTTAACACTGTACATACCATACGCACTTATTTCAACATTTCCATAAGCTATGACTATGAACCTGGTAGTTTGTGATACTCATTTAAAGTATACAACTTAAAGATAATGTTTGTCTCAATATGCTTGGAGTACTTAATCAAATAAAACACGTTATAAATGTTCTCCCTGTGATGAAGGACCACCTGTCATGTAGGACCACTTTTTCAAATCCCGTAGGACCACTTTTTCAAATCCCGTAGGACCACTTTTTCAAATCCCCGTTTTCAAATCCCCTTTTTCAAATCCCCTTGTCCGAATCCCCTTGAGTGTCCCTGCATCACAGGGTTTACTGTACTAGAACATCCAGTTTATAAAGAGTTCCTATTAGATCTTATTGTACACAGCTCAGCCAGTAATTATATGTATCTAATTGATGATGTTATGTCTTATTTAGCTCCAGGTCATTCAGTTTAATAGCAGCATCATGTGTATGTTGTCGTAAGTTGTGGAGTTCTTTGTTATATGATTTTTCAAAGTACCTTTCTAATTGCATTGAACAAAATTGATAGCACCCTACAGTTTTTAAGATGGCACCATGAATGCTGCAGTTGGCAATCTCTTAGGACAGTGCCCTCTTGTATCTGTAGGCCAGCAAAATTGTACGTTTTTTAGTGGCGTGAGAGGGCATTGCAAGACTTATAAACCAAATCTGGATAACAAAGGTTTATCTTATCTTATTATTTATTATTGTTGTAACTGTATATTGGAGAGAAACTGATACCAAAACAGGAAGTCTTTTTCTGTCACAAGAATTTTCAAGTCTTGGATACAGAGCAAATCCTCTATCTTACTTGACATATGTATCACCTGATCCTGAGTGTCTGCCGTAATTAACTGAAAAGGAAAAAAAAAAGGTAACAGCATTCCCCGGCACACATGGTTGAGGACCAGGCTTCTTGGTCTTGTTTAGATAGAACTGGGTGACTTGGAACTGATTGGAGTCAGAAGCAGTACTCATATGAGCACTCAGCAGTCTAAAGGTTACAAGTACTTCTTTGATTTTAGCCAGATTAAGATCATATAAATGCTTAACATCACCCACCTGATGTCAATATGCCGTGTCATATTATTTGTACCCTGTGAAACCAAATCCACACCATCAAATATTAAATGTTTTATGGAAAGGGATGTCATCTGAAATCAAAAAGTGAAGAAACCTACAGTGTTTGTCTCTAGGAGTAAACTAACTATACCTCATTCTCTATATCCACTTCACCTCTGATAATGTTCTGTTTTTTTTATTATTACAGAATTCTAAAGAGAGAAAACTTCTTTGCTGAGGTGAAGCGGAAAGAGCGGTATGAAAAGCCATTTCTGAAGAGGAATCGTCTTGCTTATGAGAGGGCTCGTCGAATTTATGACTCAGAAATGCAGAGGAAGATAGAATTTGTCATGAGAAAAAATAGACCTGATCCATTTTTAAGATAAATCCCCATTAACATTTGAAAATTGTTACGTTTCATTGATGGGTTGGTATGGTTAATTTGCAGAATGCAGAGTTGCAAGATATTGTGAGCTGGCCAGACTGTTTGAGATTGAATGTTTACAGTGGGAACTGTGAATGAATCAAATCTGGCATGAGAGACTGATGAAAGAGGGGGTCAGAAATCAGGGATGGAAGAATCAAAGAGAGCAAGACGAGTTGCACCATCAGATGATGTTTTATACAGTATATATGTATTAATGTTAAGGACAGAATGTTTTAGATTGTTATGTGTTGTATGTTGTAAAGTGCCCTAAAAAGTTCACAATTCTACTGCAGTTAGATGCAATCTTATGATTTGTTTCATACATGTCTATTACACAAAATGTGTCATAAGTCAAATGCCTTTGTTTGTTGTTTTGTCCTGTGTAATTAGTCTGTCTGGTGTGGATGCACAGTTTTGTTTTGATAGTTCTGTGGATAATATATAACCTTGGAAAATGTGATGCATCATTACAAATTCAGGGCTATAATATTAAATGTGTGCCTGAGAAAAACAGCCCAATTGTTGGACATTTTTAAAGTTGAGACAACAGTTTATCTCCTCATATAGTTTTTCTGAACAAGCTGATTTTTAAAAGCTCTAAAATATCTTAAAGGTATAAAAACTAGTTTTTGAGGAAAAAAACTAAAATTTCACTTCATTTTCTTATAAAATGACAAGAGTATAGGCATTTCAAAAGTAATATTTAACTAATTTCTGATGGCCTTCGAGAATACTCATAGTCCCTTAGCCACTGGCCTACGAGAAAATCCAAATAGCTATATAGCACTAGAAAATACTGTTTCAGTCCATGTTTCCTGTGTTTTCTGATGTATAAGAATTGGAATGACAGCAGGAGGACTAGATAGATCTAATAGTGATCTTGACAGTGATAGTGGTGATGTTGATAATGGTGTTGAATCACTGCCCTTAACATCCAGATCTTCAGAGACTAGGGCCAGGTCTCGAAGGAGAGGATGAGGGCGTGGGAGAGGCAGAGGGAGAGCTAGAACAAAAACATTTTTATAAAGAAAATTTATAAGCATAAACAATAATATCTAAACTACTTATCCTGAAAATTTCATTAAAATTAGTTAACAAATATAAGAGTTATAGTTTTAGTGAGTAAACCGTAACATGTGGGTTTAGCAAAAGGCATCCCAGGTAGGGGAACTTGCTCAGGGAGGCAACTCAGGTTGAAAAAGGTTAAGAGAACAATACATAGGAAGAATGACAAATTTTAGAGAAAATTAGGTTTATGTGTTGCTTCGCATGATAAGGCAGTATTTGTCCACGAATCTCTGGCAGGGTAGACTTAAAAAATTGTATAATATTTTCAGAAGTTACAGCTACACACACCTTACAAAACATTTTTTAAAGATATTCAGAGACATATTTGCTAAATTCTTCTAACACAAGATTTAAAAATTGGTTAAGGTAATATATATTCTTTGATGAAACTATATTTGACCTAAAATTACTTTTGCCTTTCTGAGCCTTTTACTCATTAATATACCTGTTGACATTTGGGTTATTTTCTAATGCATTCGCGCATATTTCCTAGAAGTCAGTGAAGAAACTGAAGAAAATGATAGTTGGAGCTCTAAATATTGAAATTTTTAATAGATTTCTCCATTCCTGTAGAATGGACATTTGTTATTAGTTAATCATTGTAAATACTGGTATCATTTCTAGACTTCTTTATTACCTATATAGTATATCCCCCAACTGTAATGTGTTACAGTCACATCAGGTAAATTCAACATCAAATGAGCTACTATTTTGAGAAAGAAACATGACAGCTGTTATGCAGCTATTTCATTTACATGGCAAGAGACTCTCTGGGAATAACACTGACATGATAGAACTTTTGCATTTTTTGTGTGGATGTAAAAGACCATTTATAAAGTTAATGTGGTGAGGCAAACAGTATGGTGTTATAGCTATAGTATTTACAAATGAAAATACTTAACAAAATATACTCATTATGAAAACCCCTAATTTGAAAGTGTGTTATTTCGAAACAGTTTGCAAATCCCAATATTTTCTTTTATAGTTTACGTTGGCAATTCAGAATTGTGACCAGCACTGTAAAAAAAAAAAAGCACTATTGTGAAGTATTTTTTTGTCCTCTGCCATCCCATTTTCAGATTAAACCATTGTATCCTGATCTCTTAACTTACTTCAAGGCTAGACAAAGGCTTTTAATGAATGGTGGCATGTCTAATGAATGCTTTGGGATGCAAGATTCGGTTGCTGTGAGGGTAGGAAACTTATACATGTCTTGCCGCTTTTCTTAATCATAGAAATATAAAATATGCATAATGAATTCAGCATAGACACATGAGTGGTTATAAGCATTTGATATTTGAGCAACATGGACATACTAAATTGTATAATGCATTTTTGTAGTATTCATAGGACTGATTAGGCCCAGTTCTCATTTAGTGACTTAAGATTTGGATTAGTGGTAAATTAGTTTTGTACAAAGAGTTTTCATAATAAGCATATTTTCATGTTTAGCACATGTACAAGTATATTAAGATGGCTACTTTCAATTCAATTCAATTCAGTTGTGTTTATTCCCATTGTAAGAAGTTTACAAAAAATGGGTAACAGCCACCGTCCGACGGACGCAGTCTTACTTGCAGACATACATTACATCATCATCACTCCCACACACACACTCACACACACCCACACACATATTATATACAAACATACTACACATACATACACAAGTATCGTGGGGCGCCCACTGGGTCACCGTCTCTGACAGAAGCTTCAGAGTCAGCTAAGGTCAGCAGTATTAGAAAGGAGTAAATATATACAGTATGCTGGGCAGAAAAGATGGCGATCATTCTATATTGGGGTGTGGGACGGGTTTTCAAAGTATAGTTTTCACAAATTTTACAATGTTTTGTAAAGTTTTTACGCACTTAGAATTGAATAAATTATGCATTTTTTGAATATTTGGGTTTGTCGTCACATATTTTTCCAGCCATCTTTTCCGTTGCATACTGTACTTTCTGCATATAAATAAAACATGAAATTCATCGCATATATCATCTTTACACAAGTCGCACTTCCTCTCGGCCAGCGCCTGTCCCTGCCATCTGCCAGTTTCCACTGGAAGACGGTGATTTGATGTTCTGAAGCGTGATAGTTTAATTCGTTCATTCTTTTTGAGCAGGGACAGGTAACGCTCGAGAGAAAGTGTGTCTTTAACGGATCTATAAAAGTAATAGACTAAACAGCACGTTTGTTTGGTTTAGTCCCATAATAGTGGATGTCCGTTAACCAGAACTGTGGGGACTTCTACAATTCTCCACATTTTGAATTAAAAGGAGTGCCTGTTTCAACAGTAGCAGTACTACAGAATATGGCCAAAGCGATCAGTGTTACACTGGGTGCAGAATTACAATGCAAAAACCATGAACTTTTATTGGTGCTGCAGAAGAGGTAACGATGCCCGGGCAACTCACCTTTGGAAATTGGGAAAAGGAAAATGTACATTCAGTACAAAACAGAGGTGCAGTTATGCCCCAACTGAGTATCTACATACTCAGGAACACATTTTTTCTCTTCCTCTTGTAAAAGGAGGCATGTCATTAACTACCACCGCCCTCCCACTCTCACAATAACAGTTATACTCTGATGGGCACCCATTTGTCTTGAACGAGGATCAGGTTTTGAAGGATAAGAAAATATGACCAAATGCATGAAAAAGTATTCAAGCTTCTTTCTTTTTTTGTACTGTATAAGTAAGGCAGGATGAGCATACAAAGAATTTCTAAGAAACTAGGCAGGACTGAATATAATTCAGATTAAGGGAAATTTGAACAAACTGTTCCAGGTTAACTGACTTCTACTGAGCCACTTTATTGGTGGAAATGCAATTTTCATTATACATACTCTGATACCACATTGAAATTAAAAAGGCATTTGAATATGGAATTGTATCACTGCGAAAGCTGAGTGATCATATCTCATGATGCTGTATGAATATTAATTTATTGAGAGCAAAGTGACTAAATTTACTTTTGTTGAAAAATAATTGGAAGTGTATTCAGAGATCTCTTTGTTGTTAGATCTAATTCATACAAAACAGAATGGAGCTGGAAAATGATTGCTCAGAAGAATTTTTTTTTTTTTATTGCTTTCCTTTCATATCAGAAACAGTGTGAACCGCATGGGGTTTGGAAGAATGCTCATTAGTTATAAAGAAATACATCAAGGAAGCTCATTCACATCAGTTGTCTTATATCATGAAAATTATATGTCACGCCCATCCAAACTGGACACAATGCATTAGGATAAATGGACAAGGATATCAACTTCACTACTTTATAAAGCCACTTTATTGCTGCGAAAGTAATTGTTATTACACAAGCCTCATTTAGTTCAAGAAAATGCATTTAACATAAGACATGTGTCATAAAGCACGTATTTTCCCTCTCACTTCATGGACTTGGGATTGTCACTTCTGCTGTATATATCAATGGTTACTGCATGCAGGGTGTGGTTGCAAATTTATTGCCTCAGACTGATGAAGGTGGAAAGATTCCTTAAATCGCATATCATCAGAAAGTGTGATTCTGATGGTAAGAAACATTTCATTCATATGTAATTTATTTTTTAAGTACATGTACATTTAATTAGAACCAAAAATTTAAGTTCACAATAACCTGAAACTTTCCACATCCATTAGTGAATAGACAAATAGTTGCAATATTTTTAACAAATGGTCCATCTAAATGTATGCGCGTTGATAAAAAGTGCTCACACTGGCCATACCTAAAAAACTAAATAGGCTGGAAAGAATCAGAATAGTCTTGTCTTCAACTCTCAATCAGGCATTGATTGCCTGTTAACCCTCAGAATTAAAATGAGGTTTTGAATAATGGACGCTCTAGTACAGGACACAGTTTGTCCCACTGCATTTTATATTCCTTGTTTTAAAAAAAATACAACTGAAGTGCACCTTTCTTCATCATTAGAATCGCACACCTTGTGATGTGACGGGAGCATTTAAAAGGCATATACTGACATAACATGGTTTTGCAGTAGTAGAGGTTATGTGGGTATTTTGGGGAGGCAGTGTATCTGCCCTCAGATTGCCTTGCTGCTTCATCTCACAAAGAAATAATACTTTATTTCATCCCAGTGTTGACAAAATGGCAAATGTCTTTTCATCAATGGCTTCTTCTCACTTTGTTCAGTGTAGACATATTTTCGATCTGGATCCAGTCAGGAATTCACCACCTTGTGCTATTTAGAAAGACAGGTGAAGTCAAATTCATTCATGACAAAGAATATGACAGGTGACTGACAAGCTGAGGGAAAGTTAGCAAGAATAGTACACAGAACAATTCTTCGTGCAGTCCTCTGTGCGTTCCTGTTCTTGAATTGTAGCTTCAGGATGTCTTTTCAAAACGCAGCTGTCTGGTTTCTTACACAGGTTCAGTCTATAGGTGTTCTTCTTGCTATAACTAAGTTGTGCTTCAGCCGGGCATCATTCTGTTCCCATACGTACAGTACATCTAAGGTGTCTGAATGAGACAAAAATACTTAGAATATAAGTGTGCTTCTGTGACTAATGAATGTTGTTCTACTGTACATCTCTTGTGAAAGTAGATTTTCACATTTTAGCTTCACTTTTGCATCACAGATCAGTACCGGTACTGACCAAAAAAAAAACCCCAAACAACAAAACCAACAACAGTGCTGCTAAATTGTATCTTGTAAGCGCTGCACTGGTTACCTTTCAGAGCTCTGTATGTGGCATCTCTCTTACGTCTTAAATTTCTCCAGAAATTTTCTTATAGCTTGAAACTACTGTTTTGGTCGTTCACTCTAAGTCTGCATCCTGTTACATAAAAGCATTCCACATTTATGCTTTCCAACTACTGTATCTTTAACCCATAAATGACTGCGTCATTAACTCTTGACCATCACTTAAAAAAAAGAATCGACAAACAAGGTGACATTAAAATTTGAGCTTATTAACATCTTGTGCTTGACTCATGCAATATTTACCACAGCTGTTGGCAAGTCACTGGGTTGCAAGTCCAAGTCATGTCAAGTCATTCTAAATTTCAATCAAGTCAAGTCATTCAAAATTTTGTCGCAAGTCAAGTCATTTCATTTTTTGATGCAAGTCAAGTCAAGTGACCTACAGATTTCAAGTCATTTTCAAGTCATCATTAAAAAAAAAAAAAAGAAAGAGGATGACAACTATGTAAACATTTCCACGCATTCATTTTGTCAACTGTCTGTTGAGACAACACGTCAATCAAATTGAATTAAACGGTAAGAACTGGAGTAAGATATTACATTCTAGAGAAGGAATGAATGTCACACACGGCTCTGTATGACTGATGAGAATTGTGTAGTTCTGATGCAACAGAATGATCTCCGACTCGAAAGGCTACACGAAAATGAAAGTGCACTTCATTAATTTCAATAAGTGTGTTCACACTTACCCGTATACCAGTTACCACTCTATCTCATCTCAGATTTGAAGATGTATCCGTGACTTTAGGATGTCACCATCAGTCAAATCTGAAATAAAGGCAACGTAGGCGATGCCTTCTCTGCCTCTTCCGTATTTAGCGTTAAGCAGAATTATATTATTGGCCGACACTGACTTCGCAAAAGTTAAGCAATTCTTTAAGGCATGGTCACTTTTTATTGGAAACAGTAAGATTAGATGTTCATTATTATGAGCAAATTCGTCTCACACTTTATATTAATATTAATATATATTGCATTACGACCTTACTCGCGCCCAAGCACACATTACAGTCACACTCGCTTTCATTTTCATGAAGGACTAAGGACACTTTACAGTGCATTTTTCATCAGAGTTATGCGCTTTGTCATGTAAAGAGTATTTTAATATGTCCAAAAATTTACGAAATCTAAAGAGCATACAAGTAAAAGGAATAACCACGTTCTTGTGACATAGGAGCATGTTCTTAACTGTCCTCAGTCTGGTTATTTCCATGTACTACGTCCTTAGCACAGTAACTAAAACAAATGTCAGAAACATTCTATTAGTTTGTTAGCACAAGTGTTATATTCTTCCACCCTCTCTTTCTAAAATGCAGAGGCATTCCAGTTTTCAAAACTTAAAACTCATGCAATGATAGTTTACCTTTACACGCACAAGGAATGGAAAAACACTATCATCACTTATAACTCCAGAAGAAATTTGAAACATACTGATTTCGAATTTATGCAGTTCCGGAGTGAGATAAGATATTCGTCCTCATGAGGAAATTTGTCGCACAGTTTATATCAACATATTTTTGGAGCAAAGTATCAAGACTAGCTACTGCAGCTGGAGAGTGAAATAGTTGAGATAATAAAATAAAGAATCTTTGTACCTTTCCGTCTTGCCTTTTGGATATACTTAGATCAGCTTGCTCTTGTCTTGACATACATAGTCAGCTGTATTATGTAAAGCCAGGTGGCATTCTGTTGTCCTGGTAAGCATCTTAAAGCTCTCTGAAACTTTGGAAGAGCTATTAGTATTAGACATGAGAATTTGAAAGTACTGTACATGGAAGATCTAGATATTTATTCAAATTTGCAATTGAAAAGATAGTCTAGATTGATTTTGTAATAGAAAGTTAGCTTTTCATCTTGACCTAAGGCATTTTGTTAATGTAAATGTAGATGAGTAGTGAAAACCCTGACAATAACGTTAGTCTATCATTAAAGACATTTACAATGCACTTTTCACCAGAATTGTGCGCCTTCTGATGCAAAGAGCAGTCTAATATGACCAGAAATGTACGTAAATCTATAGAGCATACAAGTAAAAGGAATAAGAATTATGGAATATAGAATAATCACTTTCCTGTGACATAGGAGCTGTCGTGAAAGTGGTGATTTCCCTGCAGTGCATCATCAGCACCGTTACTGAGACAAATGCCAGAGCATTTGCATTAGTTTGAAAGCACATTACTGTATTTTATTCTTCTCACCGTCTTATATTTCTAAAATGCAAAAGTATTATCCCAGTTTTAAAAGCTGTTACATTTTATGCAGTGTCAGCTTTACTTTCATAGGCACACGGAACTGAGAGGGACTTTATCAGCACAAACAACTCCAGGACAGATTTGAGAAACGCACTGATTTCAGACTGATATGAAATGCATCTGTAAAGTAGACCGATTGAAATTTCAACTGTCACTTACATATTTTAGAGAATGTGTATAAGCAAAGTCTTACCACTACCAGACGAGTGTGTACCGTAGTCTGAAGTTTTCCATGACTGCCATTTAGAGAAGTCGACAACAACCGCTTCGTTTTTCAACATTTTGTAATGCGTCAATGAAGCCCAAAAATTAATATACAAAAAAAAAACTAATCCTAAGCTACTCTTATCTAATAATTTAAGTTGGTCTCTAGATATATAGCTCTTTGTCCTCAGATCAAATGGAAATCAGATATCAAAGCATCGGAAAGGAGTGCTGCAATTATAACAACTTTTGTCTAGCACTTTTTAACAATATCTGGCCTATAGAAATGTCAGTACAGTTTAAAATGCATTTTCCACCAGAATTGTGCCCCTTCTGGTTGAAAATAGATTTCTTAGTGTAAGAAATTTAGTTTCGTTAGAACAAAGAAAGATATAGCAATGAATTGGTCAGAAAGCAAGTCACGCTTAACCCGGTTCCAGTAAGATAGAACTGCCAACATCTGAAAACAAATGTGTAGGGTTCGGGATGTTGAGGTCAATCTGTAAATAAGCACAAATGTCATAGACCAAACTAATTTGTAAAACACTATGCTATTCTTAATATTGTGGATTTTAAAACTTAACACTGGGCACCTGCCACGCTTTAGTCACTGCCTCTTTAAAAAATTGATCAAAAGTTAAGGATAGCTGCATAGTGCGGGAGAATTTTTATATCTTTACTTTCACTATCCAGATACTGTTTGTTAGCTTCACTATAAAGCTGCAGCTTTCAGCTTAAACAAGTTTAATACGTTTATCTCAAAGCCAGATCACAACTTTGGAGATAATAATACAAATATACGTACAGACGTCACATACATTATACGTAACTAAATAATGAAATCACAGTTTTACTTTCATTCATGAGCTGTTGCATGTGTCCCAATGGCAAACAAAATTAAATTTTGATGAAAAAATGCTTGTATCGATAAACGAAATGGCAATCAATGATACAAGAAACGTATGAAATCTAATGCTGATTTTCAAAAGTCAAAGCTTTCGTCTTCAAGAACGGAGAATAATCACAATGGCGTTTGATAAAAACCCAGCGTTACTTTAACAAAGTACATTTTGAAATACCTTAGAAGTGTGCGTTTCCAAATATAAAAGAATACTTCGTGATATATGAGTGTAGCAGTTCGTTGCTTTTTGTCGCCACTGTCCGATACTTTCCTGTAACAAATTTTACAAGATCTGAATCAAATAGGGAATAGCGCTGCATTAACCATGAAGAAGTTAACAGGAACAAAGGGTTTGAAACTAAAGTTTGAGATTTGAAATGCGACTATAATGTAAATAATAGCAAAAAATGACTGAAAAATAGTGATAAATTCCAATTAAAAAACGCTGTACATCTTTTCATCGGAATTACTGCGAACTTTTCCAGCAAATAAACCGATTTTTGGGCATCTCGCCCTCTATAATGATTCAAATGCCAAAACAGGAAAGCTTACCCAGGTATTTACAGGACTGCAGAGTGGGTGAAAGAATTCTCATAATGAGTTCGGGGATTTCTCAAACCTTACTTTTTCAAGGAGCCTCAACTGACAACAGCTGCGAAATATAATACGAAATCAGGTCCATACATGATACAGGTGCACAACAGATGTAGAACATGTTTTCATGTAACAAGCAGTTTGAAAAATGAACGATTACTGTTCTAAGATAAAAACTATTTAAATTACCAAAGTGATTAATTTGTGCTAAATGTATTCATTTCTCAGCCTATACATATCTAATAAAATCCCCNACCCCCCCCCCCCCCATGTGAAAACTTCACGACTACTCTTAGTGTTAGACCCCATGCGATTTTCTCTATAGGGTCGTGGCTGTCCTGGGTTATCTTTTAATAGTTAGCCGCCCATGCTATATGAAGTCAGAAGCCCCAGTGCAGTCTTAAAGTGGAGGCTAGAGTCCAGCCTGTTATAGTTAACAAATGTTATAACTAGATAACCTTAGAGTGAAAGTCTTACTTTATTATGGTTGCCCTTCGACTGCTGTGCATTCTGAAGGCCTTCAAAATGATTGCCTCCATGTCCAACTCTGCAAAGCCTGTGGTGCATTTTTCAATTACTGTAAACAAAGATGTGAAAATAATAAAATAAAAAATAAAGAGAAGGCAGCATTACAAAACAGATCACCCGTTAGATTTTACATTTACCCTTCGCAAATATTAGAAGCACATAATGGTGCTTAATCATTAGTGTTGACCGTATGGAAAACAGGATTTACCCCATGAAATGAGCTTCTCCATCAGAATCTTGCGCCTTAAGATGCAAAAGATCATTTCCAGGTATAGGAATCTCAAATATAAGAGATGGGATGGAATACTGAAACCTGAAGGAACTTTAATATAGGTGATATTAACAGAGCCACCGTATGAAATACTTTTTCCCATCAGAGTTGTGCGCTTTCTGATGAAAGAGAATTCTATAGGTAGATGTCTTTTTTGTTGTTGTTGTTTGTTTGCCGAATTAAAGAGATAGGCTGGAGTAATGAAATTTGGTGGCACTTAATAGAACAGAACATGTAAAACATAGCCTATGCGACAGAGTCATCCTATGAAATGCAGTTTTCCATCAGAATTGTGCGCCTTCCGATGCAAAGAGCACTTCTTGGTATCTCTCAATTTTCATAAAATTTACATCAGAAACATTAAGTAAAAAACACTTAACTCAGTTCGGATGAGACTGCAGAGTGTTTCCTGTGTGGTGGGTCCAGTTATTCCTCTACATCATGGCATGTTACATCTTGGCACTCACAACAGACAAGGGGAATTTGGAAAAAGATAACTGAGAAATCCATAACATAAAGAATATCAAAGATGTATACATAAAACGCAGCGCCCACACTTACATCTTACCATTCAGGGATAAATGCTCGTATCTCCTTGTCGTAGTGGCCCTGAAATGTGTGAGTTGTTTCAGTCTACCGGGTTGATTTTGTCAGTCGTGAAACTCCCCGTGTGTTGAACGTGGCTCACCTAAACGCTGATCAGGAAATGACAATCCGTGGTCAAGTAATTCTGATTTTTATAGGCAGAACATTTGTGGGAGCTATTCATAAAGATCGTGGTATTCACGCAGTAAACATTGGAGTAATTAAAACAAAACAAAACAAAAAAACGTCATTAATGGCGCAAAGTGCTAAAAAGTAACTCAAAGTACGAAAGAAAAGAAAATGTTCCTTTTAGATAAACAGAAAATGGAGGTGTTTTTTTTTGGGGGG
>JAWQUT010000287.1:597169-642870 GCA_033807755.1 Ellobium chinense | reverse complement strand
GGGGGGGGGGGGGGGGGGGGCTATAGCCATTCCTCTACATGAAAACAAGAACAATATATATTTGGAACCAAATTTGTGTTGTTGTCTGATCCTGATCGCTGTTTCTAACTCCCGTGTCTCAGTGAAATTCTTGCAATCGATCGATTATCTGCTGTATTGGAAAACTTGCAAAGATTGTAAAAGGTGCTTTTCTATGGTTTCCTGGAGGAGTAGACACGTTATAAAATAACATACCAAAACATTAGAAAAATCTGAGGATGTGTATATTATCTCCTAAAATACCGAAGAATGTTACAAATTTGTGTTCAAAGCGGTACTGATTTACAGTGGCATCGATGTCGCGGTATTCGATGGCCACAATACATAAAACAAGTGAGCACAGATGCAATATATTATAATACGAGCAATGGGAACAAATTCGTGTACATTTTTATGTCAGTGTCAACAGAATATTTAACTGCGGTATTTGTCACATCAAACGATATTTGGGTAATCGATATCTTGTGACACTGAGGAAGCACAAAAATGTGAATAATAGTGTGCAAACAGGTAAAGGCCATAACTGAGAAGGAAACTGAGAAGACAGATCCCACATATTAGGCTAGAACGTAATGAGGTGAGGATTGTAAAACGATTTTTCACTTTTATTTTTTAAAAATCAAACTTCAGATAAAATTTTCACCAAACTTCATTTTGAGCCACCAAAAACCTACAGTATTTATTTTCTTCATTTCTCAATTGATTGGAATGCGATTTTGCCAGTGACATCCATACAGCACTTACGAGAACATAATTTATCACATTTTTTATATCTTTTGTAGTTTTAGAGATGAAATGATATTTAAGGTGAAAAAAATGTGTGTCTGCTGCATATCATTTTCAAACCGTTTAATGAAAGTGTATTTTCCGAAGATCCGATACGTGGAAGACATCTATGCACATTTTCAGACTGTTTCAGTGAAACTTGGCTAACTAGGCATGTTTAAAAAACAGCCATTTTTGATATTTAATCATTCACGATGGGAGCGTTTCCATGGCAACCATATCTTGATATTGTTCAACACCTTTATGCTATTTCAAGTAGGCCTATAGATACCAAAGTATAAATTTAAGATTAAACAAGTTGTCTTTAAGTTTTAAGAAAATCACTATCAGGACCCGCCCCTGCTTCTTATTATTTCTTCAACATATCCTTACTTTACAAATTTCGTAATACAACCAGACTGCTACTGACACTTTGTCAAACACACATGACGCGGGTAAAATATGGAGAAAGACTCAGAGCGTCAGAGACAGCGATCAGACCAGGAAGACTTTGAGCATTGTCGAGCGGTCCAGGTCGGAAATACCAGTTTTGCTTGTTTGTTTGTCTTTGTTTTGTTATTTGAAGTTCACCTTCTTTTTTTTTTTTTAGAGTGGTGGCGTAACTACCTCGTCTCTTAAGTTCTACTCTTTTCCCCCAGGATCTCCGTACAGTTACAGCAATACTGGTCGAGAACCCAATACTAACATGGCAATACTGATCTGCTGACTTCAACAGCTATTACTCTCTGTGATGACTGCTCCTTCCCAATCTCCATACCTGTAGATCACCACCTCTTTTCGGCATATCCAAGGCAAGGGTTGTTTGTGAGGTGGCAAAATGCTAGGGTCTGTGCCCCGACAAACTGTCCAGTCCACACGGCCATTATGACCTATGAAGCCAGGGCAAGACTTGAAGAACTAAGAGCGAAAATAACACGACTGATCTGCGAGTGTTGCTTTCTGTTTAAGTTGCCAACTCTCAGCTACTATCTCTTCCACATTTTATGCTTTAAATGTATACACAAATGAATTTACAAATAATAAATACATGCATGCAGGAAGAGGGGACTCGCCTGGCGCGATGCTCGTTGGGTAGCGTTGACTTTAAGTCTTTGAATTTTTTTTTTTTCTACTCTGAGCCCTACCAATGACCTGCGTAATTCTACGAATTCTACATCGATTTCGTTTTTTTTTTCCCGTAGAGGTTAAAGTACTGCCACTGCCCTATTTTTTAATGAAAAGAAAAGGGGGAAAAGGTGGGGCGGGGGAAAGGGTNAAAGGGTGGGAGGGAGGGTCAACGCCTAAACTTTCCCACAAATGTCTTTCATAGACAGATACCTCCCCTTTTGACATGATCCCTAATTTTATAATATTGGGCTGGTTTTGACTGCGTGCTAATACATACATCTGACAATCTCAATTTTTATTTTATATGGCTCAAGCTGTGCCTGAAACTTTTAAATTGGACGCCTTATCTAATCACATTTTTTAAAAAACATATTTGACTGACACTTGTCTGCCCCCCCCCCCCCNNNCCCCCCGGGGGGGGATTTTATGTCTTAGCGAATTAATGGGTGACACACAATCAGTGTTGGCATATTAATAAATACCAGAAACCTTAAGCTGACTCTTGACGGTGGTTGAGGTGGTTCATAAGCCAGCTGGATCATGGAATCCCTAAGATGTGCTAAATGTTTCATACTTTATATTATTGTATGTTGTCGGTTCCCATGTTCTGAAGAGATCATTTAGATGTGTAACATCTGGCACCAATTGTGTTCGTCATCAATTATTTTCCCATCGCTGTCAATCAGGACATGTAATTAAAATTTGTAATCCTGCAACTGTATTCCCAAGGCGGGGTCAAGTCTCAAGCCCTTCCTGTAGATTTTTAACTGTGGGGTGAAATACCACACAAGAAAAGGCCGATATCTGCTATATGTGAGTCTGGATATTTAAGAGCTGCTTTCTTTGTCCATGATATGGATACAGTCTGGCATTGTGAGAGAGTCGCTATAAAAAATATCCTTCATTTACACTTTGTATAATAAAGAGATCTGATTTTAACTAGAAGAGAATGAGAGACAGAGAGAGAGAGAGAGAGAGAGAGAGAGAGAGAGAGAGAGAGAGAGAGAGAGAGAGAGAGAGAGAGAGAGAGAGAGAGAGAGAGAGAGAGAGAAGACAGAGAGAGAGAAGACAGAGAGAGATTCAGCCATT
Organism: Ellobium chinense; assembly: GCA_033807755.1. Classification (NCBI taxonomy): domain Eukaryota; kingdom Metazoa; phylum Mollusca; class Gastropoda; order Ellobiida; family Ellobiidae; genus Ellobium; species Ellobium chinense. The sequence continues at coordinate 639,849 of JAWQUT010000287.1, read as the reverse complement.
CTGGTCAAGGTGCTAACTGTGGCAGGTGTAATGTATGGCATATTTTGCCGGTATAATCCTTCAATATGCATTTGCGAGAACAATATTTGTTTTTCTAGTGGAACTGATAAGGTAAAGGGGTCAGCTGGTTGGTCTGCTTGTAATCTGGTTACATTTTTATAAACCCTCGCCTGCGTCTCGTGTTGCGATCAGCGACAGCGACCAGGTGTATTCAAGCAGCCCGCACGCGCACATTCATGTGAACGTGGCCAGTGCGAGCGGCAAAACAATACTGGGAACGACAGGCTGCGGGCTAATTTTATCTTTGATAACAGATTGTTGTCATTACACGGAGACTGTCACAAGTTCCGAGACGATTGTTGGGATGTGCTGTTTGATCCCAGCAGTGCTGCTTGAGGCTCAGAGGACTGTACGTCAATTGTAAAGTTTCCGGAAATTTCCTGCTCAAGACTGCTTTGCAAGTGGATATCTCTGTATGTGATACTGACAGTAGGCCATAATTATAGTATACCATTACATTCCAGGTATGGAGGAAACATCTGTGTGTGTACAGTCTGTACAGTCTGCTGTTTATTACTCGTTTTGTTGTTGTTTTAGAGGAATTAAGTAAAAGACGCCAACGAAGAAAACGGAGAACGCCATTTATTGGTTGCTTGTCTCATTAGCTGTATATAACAATGTGGGGTTCTCGCGACATTGTAAAACTTAACAACAACCAACAACAACAACAACAACAAAAGCAGGATTGGTAATGGAATACTTTTCTCATGACATGGCGTGAAACCGCATTATCGATTAGTTTGTGTGTGAATTATCGGTGACGGATTGTGGTGATGAAAGTTGATAACTGTGACGAGGTTTGCAATCAGATGATAATAACGGCTGCTGATGGTGGTCATGATAACGATGATGGTAATGACTGTGTCAACAGAAATGACACTGACACAGCTGATGATGATGATGATGATGATGATGATGATGATGATGATGATGACGATGGATGTAACGGGCAGGTCGAGGCATAAGAATAGGGATTATGACAAATATATGCTATTGCTTTTGTCAACAACGACTTTAAATTCAGAGCATCTAAAACTTCATCGATGACACGTACTTGCGTTCCACGATCTGCTGGAACTCTCACATTATACCTTAAACTCAACCATTGCTTAACACAATTAACCGCTTAGCACACTTCTGTTCAGCAGTCCCGGCTGCTTTATTCCTGATAAAAATCACCTTGGATTAACAGAAAACTCCTGATAACGCACCGTCAAGAGCTTGGTGGTTGTTTTATCAGAGTTCCACTCTATATATAGAGAGACTGTCACAGAACACCTCTCGCCTTTGTTCGTTGCATTGTGGAGCCTTCTGTCATTCTGCAACTCTTTCACTTTTATTCCGTCCTTTGCAGACATCAGGGGCATCACCATAACTAGCAGTGTCTTTGTCTGTCTCAGTAACCATTCCGCCTGTCCCCTCCATCTGAATGTCTGTCTGCCTGCCTGCTTGCTTGCCTGCCAGTCTGTCTGTCTGTGTGTCTGTGTGTCTGTCTGTCTGTCTGTCTGTCATTTTCTTGATCACACACCTTCACACACGCTCGCGCACACACATAATCATCATCATTATCATCATTATCATCATCATCATCATTATGATGATTATCACTTAGATTATACCTTTCTCGTGCCCACAAACAACAGACTAGCACATATTGCATGCGCCAGGTATAAACACTACAGGCTAGCGGCACGCTTGAGGCTGAATCTCAAGGCACTTAATCGATACATGTGTGAGATATTGCATGATGTTTATGCTGACCCACAACGTTAGTGGTAATCGATTCCCTAGTAGGGTATAGAGTCTACTCACAATATCGTCATATATCTTGTAATATGACACGCACGAGCGTCATTGCTTCTCCCTGCTATTGATGTTGTGTCATCTAAGGTTTCCTACACCAATGCCGATCCTCTGCCTCGAACTCTTATTCTGATTTTGGTTTCTTTCTTCCCCCCTCTCTCTCCATCTCCTTTATTTTTCTTCTTAAAAGTAATTTGTTTTCACCGAGCATTACAATAAACAACAACAGTTGATGCCATCATCATCATCATCATCATCATCATCATCCACTACCCTTTAGCATCATCCAGCCATCACCACTGTCGAGGCAATCTTTTCCATTATTATTACCAAGCAATTCTAACCAGCACCACCGACACCGCTATCACTGCCACACCTCAGCAACAAAGCTCATTGTCAATAACAATTCCAGCAACACCGGAGTTTATGGCAGGAGGAATCCATTGTGCACGTTTGTATCAATACGTCTAGTGTTTCTGACCGTCTAGTAAAGTTATGTTCAGTAAGAGCGTAATAACAATAGAATTAATTGGCGTGGAAAAGCTGATAAACACCATTTTAAATAGATGTGTTGACCAAGAAATATTTTGCCTCTAAATCCGCCGAAAATTGCAAATAGAATGATGGTGCGCATCTGGAGAGTGATTTTTAGCAGTCTCCACAGAATGTATAAAAAACTCTGAAGAGGATCTCTTTTAATTTTGATCAGCACTGCCTGTCGGCCTCTTGTGGAATTGGGAGGTCAAACTTACCTCAGCTAATGCAGTTTTACAATATTAGGGCGTCGAAAAAAAGCGTTTGAGGCTGCTGCGTGATTGTAATTTTACGGTACAAAATGATGGAAAGGGAAGGGAAAATCCATGTTCGCCACTGGGTGAAAGAGAAAAAAAATAATGTGCATGTGTGTGTGTNGGGGGGGGGGGGGGGGGGGGGTAGGAAGAGGGGTAAGGTGAGGAAGAAAGTGAAGCTGTCTGATTTTTAAAGCTCCTTTAAATTGTTGATGCCCATGGATCATCATAAACTGTCCCTAATACTGACATCTTGACTTTAAACTGGCTTAGATGTATACACTTACAATTGTGCTTTGTTTGAAGCTAAGCATAGCCCAGTTTGCATTTATTTCCAGCGGAAATGTACTGACTCATCAGGAAAAGGCTAACAAGTAATTCTACAAATGGAAGATTTGGTAGGGAATGGGAGGGACGGAAATTTTCGAGAGGATCTGGTATTTTGTTTCTGGAAAAGAGGCCAATCCGTGCCTTGCAGGGATGCATTCGAAACAGCGCCATCACCTCACAGATATAGATAAAACCAGCGCCACCTGTAATCAGTGTGTAATCGACACTTGAAACTTAAATCCAATTAGTCTACATCTAAATTCTATTATTATGAGTCACTGAATCATTCAAAATTAGTTGCAAGTTCTGACGATGATAGACATTGTAAATCACAAAGAATATGCATAAAGTTTTGTTGAAAATTATTTTCATGCAAGGACCTGCCCATTCAGCAGCGAAAAATTGGCACCAGCAGTCCTGCTAATCAAGTAGACTGACCAGATACAGAAGTGCAGTGACGAGCCTAAAGTTCAGGAGGACAATCGTGCTGCCTCATTGCTAACAATAAATACAAAATAAGACGATGCACCGACCAGCAAGGAACTCATCTCGTGACAGTAAACTAGGTTATCTGAAAGAAAGAGGTGGATGTTGGTCTAACTGCCAGCGAACGGAAAGGCAGAAAGTAGCCATGCTTATTCGTTTTATATTTATGCAAAAATAGTTTGAAATGAGATTACGTTATATAGAGTTATTTTAAGTGGCTTTTTAAAAGTTAGGTACATAAATGGAATGTCTCTTGAAGATGTAGTATACCCGCATGCAGTTCATCATTACCGAGAGCATGTTGAAGGGAAATGGATAGGTTTACTCAAAGACAATAATCATGGAAGTCAGTGTTAAATGCCCCAGTAAATAAAAGATTCTAGAAGGCGAGCTTCATGTTAAAATCCAGCAAGGGTAAATGGACAAGTTGATGGCGGCCGTGATGCATTGTGGATCTACAGTAAATGTAACGACCTATGGCTCCATACTCGGTAGAAGTGCATTGTATCATTTACAGCTTTTCACAACTGGACACAGTGCAATAACTAGAATACCAGGTGTCCTTGTAAATATAATCTGTATAGGAAAGGGCAGTCACCTGAAGCCGGGGTTACTGACATTTCTGGTTGCCTGCGCCGTGGTGCTAGAGACTCCTTGCTATAATAATTGTTCATTGGAAGTTAGAGTAGATAAATAGAATTGTTGTCACCGAAGTATCCCAACTCCTTTTAACTACATAACATTATCCATGCTGATGAAATGCTGTGGGTGAGCAGATCCCTCTGTACTCCACACTGTCATTAAATCTCGTTTCGATAAGAAACTTGGTCGATTTTTATCTAGGTTGCAAACACCCCCGAATAGTCGAGGTTTAGACTACAATCATTCAATGTATTTATTTTTAACATGTAGCAATAAACAGGCGACACTATTATTGATTTTTACTATAACTAGACTAGCAAAGGTCTTGAGCGCTTCAAGTTCAGGCTTATTGCTAGTGTAGATGTACTCGCAGTTCAGCTTTCACCCGCTAACCCACCCGGCTTCTCAACACTGTCATCAACAAGGAAATTATGGAAGGCTTCAGAGATTTCATTTGAGTTACCATTCCCCATGGGTTCACCTCTCACATTCTTTAAGACACATGCTGGCTACGTTTAATCTTCTATAGGGGCTGCGGCAGAGCAAAATGAATAATGCTTGACCATATAACTACACCTTGCCTTCTGTGGTTTCTTTTCCCCATCGATATACTTCTTTCTGCTTTAGATTACACAAACGTGGAGGGCCGGATTTCCACGGTTTTGACTTCTAATGGTCGCTCTAAAATCTCCCACTCATTTGATTTCCATATACACATATGGTCTAAGATGATTTCGGATGAATTGATTTTTATCAGTTGCTGAAAGCTTTAACCGGTACCTAAAGGCATGTGCTCCATGGTTAAGAAGGCAATAGGTGTGAGGAGAGACGTCATAAGCAAAAATGTACCTACAAAACGTAAGAAGAGTGGATTTACTTCATTTCTTTCTGATGGATAATTTACTTCCTTCTCAGTCACTCGCTGAAGCTTATATGAAATACCTCAACTAAAAGAAATAGTCTGTGTTTTTGTTGACAGCTGAATCTAAGTTTTTCTCCAACTACCACTATTATGAGTCGGAAAAAGAATATTACTGGGCTTCGACGGGCTTTTGACGTCCATCAAGGTGCACCTCTACATCTCTTTCGCCTCTGTCCTTATTCTTAATTATTTTCTATGTATTCTGAACACAAAACGGATACTTACACATACTGATAGACAGATACAACAAATAAACAACATAATTTTATCTCCACAGATGTTTTTTTTTTCTGTACTACTCCGTTCCTATTCTTTCAGCCCCCGCTCCCGTTCTCTGCCTATTTACTTCCCATTCCTTAACTCCATCCTGTTGGGCTCACTCCCCCTCCTCTCGCCCCCTCTAACCCGCTCCCCTCTCCATAATCTGCATGCATGACGGTTCTGTGTCTGTACAGTTGCGGTCAAAGAATAGCAGAGTTGATCGACAATAACAGACGTGATAAACTCTGCATTTCTAGCCATTTTCGTCTCAACGCTCTAGTTCCACCACCTTCTCAGATTCGTATCTCTTTTGTCTTTGCTGTCATGACCAATACTTAGTAACCGCTCATCACTGACTGTGTTTGTCGCAAGGATCAACACTGCTCACGGAGCTATAAATAACACGGCTGTGTGTATTGAAATGCTTTACTTTCTGTTGTGTAAGCTTATTACTGTTGGCGTGAATGCGAATCTGTCACGTAAACCTCTGTATAGAAAGCCTTAAGAATTGATCCGCTCTCTCTACATCTACAGCTTATAGTTTTGTTGAGTGTGTACATGTGCTTGTGTTTAAGAGGCTAGGTTGGTTATAGATCTATGAAGGGCAGTGACATACAGCTATAATAGGCAAAGTGCCCAGTATGAACACAGTACAGCACATCTACTTCTTTACTTATTTTTGTCGTTGTCTTCATTCTCTCCCTTCTCAGTACTGTAAAATCACGTCAGTGATCCTCCACAGATAATGAACGATACCATGATGACAGTGCATGACACTGCGTTAATTAACGTATAAGTTATACTGGCGTGGATGTTACCATCTAAAGGCTCATCTATTATGCATGGTCATGACTTTAGAGACTGCTAATCATCACTGTCGGCATACCAATAGAGCTGTTCGAGTCAGTGGAAAGCATGCCATTTGAGAGTGATGTTCGCTGGAGTGAATAATATTGTTCCCATCCATCCATCCATCCATCCATCAATCCATCCATCCACCCATCAATCCGTCCATCCATCCATCCATCCATCCATCCGTACTTCCTCCTTCCATCCTCCCCGCCCGCCCGTTCGTCCGACGGTCCATCCATGCATTCATGCATGCATGCATGCAACGCATCCATCCATCCGTCCGTCCCTCCACCCGTCCTTCCGTCCGTCTGTCTCTCCGTCCGTTCGTCCGTCCGTCCATCCATTTATACGTCCTTACTCCCCTCTCCTTCCCTACCTGCCCGTTCGTCCGACGATCCATCCATCCATGCATTCATGCATCCGTCCATGCATGCATGCATCCATCCATCCATCCATCCATCCATCCATCCATCCTGCCATTCGTCTGTCTGCCCACCCGCCCATTTATCCATCCATCCGTCCATCCATCNTATACATGTAGTTTTGAATCAAATGTGATTAACGTTAAACAAATCCATATCATTATAACTGTCATCTGTGAGCAGTTGGGAAGTGTGTCAGGGTCACAGTGGAACACTAGGCTCACATGTGGATTCAGGTAATAGGTATCTAAGTATTAAATTGCTGTGAAATTAGTGTCCCTGTGGTGTAGTGGTAACATGTTCAGACTTGCAAGCTGAGAGACCTTGGGTTCGATTTCTGGTAGGGGCATGAAATTTTCTAGTGTGGGCTTTTTCGGCCCTTCTCAAAATTTATCCTTCACCGTACTTTGGTAAAATTCCTGGTGGCACACTTCCTAAGATATTATGTAACATCTAAATATAATTATCAAACTGAGCTGACATTCCTCCCCCTTAATAAAGAATGGATACTGTATATCTTGCCACCTGGTTACACATCATCATATCATTTAGTCAATAAAAAGCTGCACAATTATGTAAAGAACAGGAGGAAGACAGAATCCTCATCTGAATATTATCGTACATTCATCTGTTATTTCATCAATATCATCATCTTCATAAAAGGAAATGGCTGAGATTGTGGTTAAGAGTAACTAAAACTATATTAAAATTAATGATTTGATTTCATTGATTAGTAATTACAGACAAGTCATGTCATCATATGTACACTCATCAACTTCTTCATCTTTCTGATGTCATCAACATCATCAAAGTGATCTTATCATCATTACCACTTTCATCATCATCACTGACATCATCAATCTTTTACACTTTCATCTCAAATGCATATTTGTATGATAGGAAATGAGCACCTCATAATCAGTGTTAAAGAAATTAGAATACACAAAACAACTGCAAGACATGTAAACCAGACACAGTAATGATAAACCAGATAAACTAAAGCTTCAGTCTGTTCTGTCTTATTCAAAAAGACCATTGTTATTCTATCATGCTACTAGACTTAGTTTTCCTTTCACACACTGCTCCAAATCTCTCTCATGAAACTGTTATCCTACTTCTAACAGCATCCAGCCATTCTTGTTCAGCGTAGAGGATTCTGAACATGTTCTCATGGATGCAGAACCTGGAGATTACTTGCTTTACAGGGATAATGACACAGACAGGATTGTTCTCTCTGTCAGGTATGTTATGTTAGTGAAGCTGGACTGAACTAAACTCTGTTAGATCATATTCACAATGGAAATCTTCATCTACCTACATTTTATTCCTCATCAGTGGCTCCAAAAAGAAACTCACTGGATATTTTCTTCTACCCTTGAGTACTCAACTACTTCAAAGATTGCCTCAAAAGCATGAAATCAGGCGATACTAATTGCTTGACCTTCAAATTTCAAACATTATTCTTTAAGACCTGCCTTAAGCACTATGTATACACAGAATCTGATAAATGCTAAAAATCAGACAGTACTTTATGCACAGAGTTATGCTATGATTAGTGCCTGATAAAATAAGTTTATTTATTCAAAGACATCATGCCTTAAGTGTAATGAAGATGGAAAAATGTGAACAAATGTGAGGATGGGAGATAGAGTGAGAGAATGAGATGGGAAAGAGAAAGATGAAAGCTAGAGGAGGAAAGAGAGAGAGAGAGAGAGAGAGAGAGAGAGAGAAAGGAAGAAAGAAAGAAAGAAAGAAAGAGAGAGAGACACACAGAGAGACATAGAGAGAGAGAGAGAGAGAGAGAGAGAGAGAGAGAGAGAGAGAGAGAGAGAGTGTGTGTGAGAGGGAGAAGTAAAAGGAGATAAATTTCATGAATATACACAGTGAAATTGGCAGTGAGATTGACCTGAGGCTTAAATGAAATATAAGTAGAAAATGTAACTTGTAAACATGCACAGTGTCTTAACTGCAGGAATCGTTATGCATACTTAGTGTTGTATTATGACAAATAACTATTTTAATGTCTAGGTGTAAAAACATTATTTTTTTACATAAATATTCACATATCCTAGGATCGGCTTAGTTAGTAGATACTAAAATTTAGTAAGTATGCAATACATTCGGGGTTTATTGTTATGCTGTATAATTGCTTCTCTCCCCAATCATAGATGCTGTTTAATCACCTGCACCATTACAACCAGAGCTAATGAGGTATTTTCAGACGGGTCAGTTACACCACGTGATCTAGGGATTGCTAGGATATTTTGATAAATGACGAGTAATCATACATAAGCAGAGCATGTAAACAAACTAACGTGTGAGCAAAATTTCCTAGGTCACGTGACGGAGCTGAAAATACCTAATTATTGTACCGATCAGTTTAGGAGTACAGGTCATTACCAGTTGTGGTAGGAGTGAAGTTAATCCAAACAGTGTAATTAACACAGCTTGGTGTCACAGTGCAAACAATTCTGTTGTCATGCAAATAAAGTCATCCACAACCTCTCAGGTAAAAACAACAGACAGTGCTGGAGCAGCAGAAGTAACTCTAACAACAGTTACCAAAATAACCAGCACCATCACAACCAGAATTAATCACTGTACTAGTTGGTTTAAGGAGCACAGTCTGTACCAACAAGGACAACAATAGGGAATGAATTCCAAATGAGACTAATCATGCCCCTAACTAGAACTGATGCCTACTAAAAGCCTACCCCTAACCCTACCCTCATATAACCCTAACCCCATCCTTAACCTTAATCCACATGCCCATCAAGACAGGAGCATCATGTATTAGTCTCATTCAGAATTCCTCTGAACAACAGTAAACCTTATAAACTCTTTTATTAATTTACTTAGTTTTTATATATCTTTCAGATGCCCTAGCTACATAAGACACTACAGAATAAGTGAGCTGAATGGTCTCTACTACCTGGAAGGCCAGCCATATGCCTACCTTGATTCCATTGTTCTTTACCATCGGAAGCACAAGCTTAATGGTGCTAAATTAAACAAACAGGTGAGCAGTCTGTATGACTATTTAAAACTTTTTTGTATGCTAGCATCTTTTGCAAATTTGTTGTTTACTCCTCCATCATTCATCTTTGTCTCAGCTTCCTTTGTCTGTCTGCCTGAACCTGGTTTCTGGTTGTCTATCGTAACTGGCTACTTGCTTGCATTCATAATAGTATATTATGATAAGAGATTTCAAAGAAGTGATAACAGAATTTACAGTCACAGATTCGTGTACCCATGTTTGAACAAGTTTATTACACAAATCTCGATATGAAACAGTTTTGTGCATCCCAAGCACCAGGTGGCTAAGAAAAAAGTTTCCTGACTTCAAAGTCCAATAATAACATTAAGAAATAAAAAGAAACTGAAACAAAATTTCAAACATTTAAAAGACAGATATAATCTATAAGTGTTGCAAATTTCAATGATCTAGATGATATACTTTTGTCACTGCAAAAAATTAAAACCACATATCCAAAAATGATATGCCAAGACCAATGTTAGTTTCACAATGGGCATGCTATTTTTTCACATAGGTTTTTAATTCTTCAGCTCCAACATAGCCATAGCACCTAGAGATTTAGCGATTCTAACTCTGGACATGAGCAAGCAATATCCATCTGCTAATGTGACCCAAACTTCAGCTGCAGACAATAGGAGTTATTGAAGTTTTTTGGACTTAGAAATTAAATAAACTATTTTTTGGCCACTCAGTATAATATCATAATAAACCTATTCAAGTGGATAAAAAATAATAAATATTATATGAAAGCCCTGTGAAATGACAGCATACTGTTCATACTGATACTCAATGACTAAATACTTTTCATTATCAGGCTCACCTTAGTGCCAGGACAGTAAAGACCTTTGCTCACAGAGTTGCCAGATCAAATGGCAACTTTCATCTTTATGCAAACAAAAACACACTGCACCCACAGGCCCGGCCAGAAGATACCAGGTTAGCTGCACCCAGTGCTGGACATTCCAGGACAAGTTCTTACGCATCGTTACTTACTTCATCTTCAGATTCCACATCTCGGCGACAGAGGTTGTGATTTCATGTTATAACAGTAATTTTGACATTGAGTGGAGATGAGTCAGAACACATGCTTAGGCAAAAGCTTGACCCTGAAGGATACTAAAGCCACATAAATAAAAATGACCTTAATTGAGAAAAAAATTGTCTTCTCTGGTCACACTGTAGGGTATTATCCTCACATAGCCCCATCAGTGAAGATTGTATGTATTTTGCATCATTTAGCTTCCAGGTTGATGAGAGTCCACCAAAACGTAGACTTCTCTGCACTTGTAGGCCAAACAATGTACTCTGCTTAAGTGCCGTCTGCTTAACCACATCCTGAGTTTGATTACAATACCATATAGACAATAGAATACTGCAGTTTATTAATAGACATTACCAGATAGTTGTGATTCTTTTAATTTCAACTTTCTCCATAGCCCCAAATACATGTGATTAAGAGGGGTCAATTGTGCTAGAATTGTCCTTGACTAAAGTTCAGTATTGATGTGGTGCCATGCTGATTCTGTCACCCATCTATGTCATGTACGCACTTTAACTCATGACTTATATCAGCGCTAATATCACCTTGATCTTAGGGGGAAGGAGGATGTAGGAAAGGATAGTCTTTTTGGAAAGAAAGATCTGAACCAAGACAAAAAATATTCTGCTCATAAAATCAGTTACAATGAAGCATAAAAGTTTTAGTTCATGTGAAAAAAGAAATGATTCTGACATAACTAATCTGAGATTACATGAAGGCCAGAATTATACTGTCAGTCCAATTCCTGTCCAGCAACATTTTTGAACAAGGCCCTCAATTCTCAGTATAGCAAAGGTAACTGCTGTAAACCAACAGGTTTTGCACTGACTTTAGAAGGGCATACTTTCTTGGGACAAGGGGCACATTTAAACCTTTAGGCCCTATTCCTAGCATTCTTGGAGACTGCAGGGATCTGCCTCTGACCTCTTAGCCCATAAAGATGGTTCTGTGACAGGCATTGTGAATATGGGATCCTTTCTGCTATCCTACTGTCATCTTTTCTAAATTGTGGGACTCTGAACATAACTAATGAGCTATGTTACAGCAATACAGAACTAAATGGGAAATGGTTTTGTGGGTTATTGCAAGGGACATGCAAACTGATTTTCTTTTATTTCACACACTAGGTGCTCTTTCAGTTTAATTTATACCTTCACTGTTACCACTTAAAGATTTCATTACAAGACTTTCAAGACATGGCAAAGCAGATGCTTCCATATAAATATGTGTTTTCATGCATTGCTGAAAGTACCCATGTCCCCACTGACACAAAGAGTAGCCAAATATTTGTTTACGTTGTGTAGATTCAGTTAATTAAGCAGAAACATCAAGACTGTACTGGTAATTTATTGCTAGGAAAAGGATTTTTGTATACCGGACATCGCCCACCCTTTTCTAAGACATATGGTAACTTGTATCTGTCAAACTGTGACTAGGAATGGTGTCACATTTTTCCCTATGTTTCCCATCTGTTTGTCATGACTTGATTAGAGAATGCTAATTGATTCTACAGTGCATAATGTGATATTTCAGCTCTCGTGCTCTTCAACTAATGTATATCTGAAAATGGTTATTCTTCTTTTTTCTATATACAGCAATCATGTACATATGTTCTTTTCACATTCTGTTGCTGTGGACGCATGCTTTAATTCATGATCTGTATTGTATCTTGTTTGTTAACTCTTCAATTACTGCAACATGGTCTAAGCAACTTTGCTGTAAATTCAAAAGTACCATACCAAGGGACACAACTATATCAAAATCAACATGGACGTCATACTGAAAAAAAAACAAGTATTTTTGAAGTATTTTTTGCATGTTGAAGATAATATGGGGGATGTGGTACAACTTGGGGACAGCTAATGGCAGGTGATCTGGTGAATAAAGGGTTAAATTATATTATTTGGTATGGTGTAGCATGAACTTTGTACCAGCTGCTTGCTGCAACACTATCTTAACTCACATATCTCCAATATTCACAAATGAGAGTGTCACAGCAAAGTGTCGACATGGTGTTATGTCACTATTTTTGAATTATTAATTTCATGTTTTTTATAAGGGTAAGAAGCATGTTTTTGGGCTTTGTTACATATGAAAATCTCATCATTGGATTGTCCAGCCCAAGTATTCTCCATGGGATAGTCTGGCTGCCCAGCCAAAATAACCCAGTCTATCTTTTTTCATAAATGCAAGGCTAGATTTTGTTTCATGTGCTACATACTGGCTTTAATGAACTTTACTATGACCTTGATCTTCATTGCTGATATCACCTTGTTATTGGTTATTTAATTACAGAAAACTGCATTAAAATTATTACATCTGCAAAAAAAAAAAAGTGTTATTTCACCTATGTGAGCAGTCGGAAAGTGTGTATGGGTCACTGGTGAACACTAGGCTCGCACGTGAAAGTAGGGACCGATTCAGGCAGTAGGTATTTAAGGATTAAATTGCTGTGAAGTTAGTGTTCCTGTAGTGTAGTGCAGGCTGAGAGACCCTGGTTCGATTCCCGGCAGGGACAAGAAATTTCTAGTGTAGGTTTTTTCGGCTGATCTTCTCAAAATTGATCATTCACAGTAATTTGGTAAAATCTCTGATGACACACTTCCTTAAAATAATATGTAACATCTGAAAAATTATCAGACTAAGCTCACCTTCCTCCCCCTATAAACCTTAAGAAAGAGTGCTACTACAATTACCTTGCCACCCGGTTACAACTATTTCTCAGACATTGTTTCAAGTGCCATTAGGTCATGTAAAGAATTGTGAATGGATATGAAACTACTGTCAGCTCTTGTTTAGTTGCAATCTGGATAGTCATAACTTTCACGTAATGGCAACATTTTCCACAAGACAGAATACTAGATTTTTATTAAACTAGTCACTGACAATTCTGTTTAAATGCAGCATTTTCCATAATCCAGAGGATTTGGGAATAAAAGGAGCTGACTGCATCTCATACTTTACTAGCATCACAGAGTGTCAAAGTGTGAGACTATGAAGTTGTCATATAATGTCAAATTGATGAGCAGAGTCATGTGGTAACGGAATAGTCGGCATTGTTAGTTCCTTGTTGGAGGTGGGAAATTAAGGAATCTGCAAACATCTGTAATGTCTCATGACATATGGCCAACAGCATTTCATTAATCACAAAATACATTCGATGTACTCTGTTCTACTTTAAAATTACTCTGCATGATGTTGTATGTGAACAGTGTAACTCTTACCCTTGCCAGAATTTCACTGGTCTTTAAGATATGTTTCTGGCCATCCTTTTACTGTTGTTAGACAAGAGCAAAAGAAGATGTCCTGGCTTTTGTTTACATGCAATTATGCTCCCAGATTTTTATCTGGACCTTACTTTGAATGGAAGGGATAATAAGTAGAGAATGCTAACTGATTCTACAGTGTTTTACTGACTATTGTATTAATTTCTTGACACTGAATAGTTTCCTCAAAGCACTGAAGACAGTTCAAATATAATAAAAATGTGCAATGTCTACAGCTGCTTCAAGAAAGGCTATTCCTTGTCATTCAACTGTCCAATTACCACATGAAGGCTATACTGTCAGTATTACTATGGGACTGCATCCCATACAAACATTCCCCTATATCCAGCAACTTATAAGAACAGGCAGGTTAAAGTATGATGGAAGATTTAGCAAAGTACTTAACTAAGCATTGAGTCCAGAGATTTCTAGTCACTTCTGAGGAAAGTGCTTGCAAATGTTGTGTATAATATGGGGAAAAACTAGATGGCAACATAATGATATTTTGAGCCTGCAGTTCAAATGCAGACCTCATTGCACATACTGCATTACTGAATTGAATTTCCCTGAATTCTCCAAAATGATATCTTGTGTGCTCATTAATAACTATGCCAGTTAGCAGTTAACAAAAATAATGACCTACCCCCCACCCCTTCCCCCAATCCCACTCCACCAAAAAGAAAACGAAAACAAACACACAGGAAATAGGAAAGAATCTTTATTTTTGTCAATAATGAATTCAACAAACTGTGATGATTACATCAATTTAAGACTATGTATTTCAAATTTCACACAATTATTATCATTAAATCATCAGACCTGTATAAAATTGCAAATAAAGCTCTTGGGAGTTGTAAACTGCGTTTGGTTTGTTTTTTATTATTTTACATCAGCACTTAAAATATGTCTGTAAATATGGCGATTTCACTTGTCAATAACATGTTCAGATTTGGAGCTCATCATAAGAACCTAATGTATCATGTTAATAGAGTGCATAACCTAATCCAATCATAATATTTGATATGGTCACAAAGACCTTTGCCTCATGAACTTTGCTCAGACAAATGTGATGTTGGACTTGTTGGTCCATACACTGACAATACATTAACACTGACATAGAAGGTCATAAACTTCTCTTTAAGTCAACTTTTCCTCAGAGGAAAAAATGCTGTACTCTAAGTAGCCAAAGCAACTTTGGTACCTTAAACTGATGCAGTGAAATTTAGAAAACAGATATGAACTTCTCAAATGTGAGTCATAAGTGACATACAAGAAGTCTGCACAAGCGGTAACAAGACTAAAAATATAAAGTAGCTCTAATTGCAGTCTATATGAACTACTTTATTTGATATTCATGATTTATTTCATTTATTATTTCAAAAGGTGATGTCCCACTAAGTTTTTGTCTTCAGTAAGTGTTCTTGTTTGAGATCATCTCTTATTTTGCTTAGGAATTTGGTAACAAAAGTACTGAAGAAAACTTCAGGATGGAAAGTGGAATAAATCTAGTAGAGTGTTCACCTAAGAATGGATAAATATCATTAATGTGCATGGGTTACTGCCCAGTGGAAATGTTCTCTGCAGAAGAAATACTGCTCACATATACAATTACTGAGGATTACTGTACATTACTCAGCAGCTGAAGAGAGATTCCCTACTGCGTACCAAAAAGGAAGGCAAAACCTATACCTGTTTGCCTGGGGTGTCAGTGGTGAAGCCATCTCAACAAAAAAATAGCTTTAGATTAATTGAGGGAACATGTGTTTCTATATCAAGCACATAAACCATAACCATTTACTGAACAACTGCAAGAAAATGAAAGATGCAAACTTTTATAATTCTGAAATGCTTGACTGCTAATTACCCAAGGTGGAAACACAGTTAATTCTATTTGACATGGGAAATTTGTTTGACCTACGCTGATTATAATTCTTTTAAACTATCATAGTAAATAGTACTTACATAGTCATAGTACTTACATAGTCATAGTACTTACACCATACAGATTCTTTCACACAAATGTGATGTATATCAAAATGTTTGCATATGTTGATTGAGAATGCAGAAATATATAATACAGCAGCCAAACATATCTTAGCTGCCCTACCAGATATAAATATTCAACAATCATTCTGATGCTGGAATGTCAATGAGCAAAGGCGAGCAATGATGTAATTCATTTTAATTTCAATAAGTTATGAAACAAATTCTAAGTGACAAGAACTATAGTCCAAAAAGATTTCTCTTGTATTTGGCTATCTGTATGAGGGATGCAATAGCAACAGTTAGACCAAGACAAGTATTAAAACCTTAGGAAGACTAAATAAAAGTGGCCAAAAAGGGCGAAGGATGAATCAGTAATAAGATTACTGAATAACAGAAGATGTCTGGAATGTTTAACTACTCTGTTTCTCTCTTATATAAATTTTGATCGTTGTGAAGATACATAAATTGTACAAAAATATTTTAATATTACAGTTGAACTATTGTGCAAAATATACATCCATAAAATAAGAGTGACCATACAATATATTTTTTGATTCAACAGTGGCTTTTAAGCAAGAACAACTAAAAAAACTGACCACAGTATTATTTATGTAAACTTTATAAAACATGTATATCATTTATTCACAATCAAAACAAAGTATTCCAACATTTAAGGAGAATATATTTCAAAGTCAAGTGCCTAAGATATCTCTGGTGTGTAAGTTGTTGCCAAGGCATATTTATTGTTTTGTCCACCTGGTTTATGGACCCGTGAAATGAGCAGAATTTGCTTTTCTAGTTTCAGTATTAAAAGAGCTTAAAGTTACAGTTTTGTGAGTAAAATAAAGTTTAGCAAGATGTCTATAATTCGTCATCATAACAACTTGGGCATTGTGTGATTCTTGAAATGCTTCACCATTCAATTTTGCAAACTGATTATATGATTGTAAACTTGAACTCTGGACATCCATGCTGCTTTACTGTCTCAAAAAGAATATTTAACCATGTTTTTTGTGTCCAAGGCACAGAAAAGGTGAACTCAGAGTAAACTGTTTTTCTTGTGACGTTAAAATCACTGGCACATTCTGTATCACACATTTCAGCATCATTAAGATGGTGACTTGAACAAAAAGTTGCTGAAATGCAAATTTTACTGCACTTTAAACTCTCATTTTAACACCAGAAACAGAATTTTTTTTTCTTTTTTGTGCAAGAGTAGTACACTGTGCAACATACACAAAGCAAAAATCTTGTGGACAATAAATATTTCATGACAACTCACTCAGTGAAAACGTCTTGGGTTCTTGACCTTAAAATTTACACTCTTTCAAATATGCATACGTGTACTTTCTTTTTAATTGTGATTACTTTCTTTTCATCATATGAAAACAAACACAGTTGACTAAATTTAAAAAAAAAGTCGTATTAAAACATGAGCATCATAACAATGAGAGGGGTAAAAGATGAGTGATGAAGGAGAGTAAAAAATGAGTGAAACTACAGCTACAGATGAGCCTTTTTGAACTTTTTTAGTGTGACAGCATGAAACACCATGTTGTAGCTCTTTGTATGTTTATGCTGATGTAATACTTCAGCTGTCTGATACAAATTTAACAATTTGCTTATTCCTTCTATAAAAATTTTTGTTTCTCAGGTTCAAGACAGAATATTAGTTTCATTAACTGTCTGCACTACAGAAATGAAACTATTAGCATCTAGCTAAACATAAAAAGAATGACAACAAGATAAACACTACAAGTACAAAACATTTTTCAACTGAAATAAGAAATGATATTTCAAATGGAGATAAGAAATTCAAAAAGGGAAGATATTGCATAGCTGATCCATACTCAGCAAATTTATGATCATGACCAATAAAGGAAGAGTAAAGCTCACTGAATTTCCTTGCAAACCTTGCCCGAATGAGGGTGAGAGAATGGAACTTCAAAATAAAGTGGACATGCTGAAGGCTGTGATGGAGAGTTGATCTATGTAACAGCAAGGATGTATTGAAATAAAATTCACAGAAAGTACAAATGATATTTACTCTTTAAACCATAATACATTTAGTCACTTATTATTGTTCTACTCCTAAGACAGGCAATGATGTGGTTCACTTGTTTGAGGCCTTCTGCCACCAGAACTGGCCTTCAGTGTTACCTGAGTATACACTCCTGCTGAAAGCTACACTGTTGCCACAGCTGAATGTGAAAGCTAGGTCACTACGAACTCCTCACAGTACACAAATGAGTTGTGCTTTTAAAATGAATATCCTGCAATATTTTGAGACTGGTGGGATTAGAATACATGTGGGCAGTCCCAGAATGTTACAGATCTGTGTATTTGAGGTCCACAAATAATTCTTGCAATGCAACATGTATTGACAATACATTACTTCACTTATTTTAGGTGGTTTGCACAGGCTGAGCTTATTTCTACATTTTGATCTTCAGTATAATCCACATATATTCTGATATCACCACTTTCACTTTACATTATCTCAGGATGTGACTTTCACATTTCCTCTGTAACAAATAACTTTCATTTAAGCAGAAACTGAATCCCAGCACCTGCTGTATATTTACACACAAATTCAGCGTGTGTTTCAGAAACTTGATTTTCACACAACAAATTCTCACATGCTATCCAACAATCCACACTCTAGCCTAAGACCCCTCCTTCTCTGAATCCCATCCCAAAATAAAAATCAGGAAGGTCTCTTAATAAGTCACATCCAAATAACAGAAAAAAGAAAACATTCTTTCTTCTCCTGGCGCACTCATTCTTATGTAAAATTCCTGCATAGTGATACCATATGATACAATCACTCGCTGTGCAGAATATTCAGCTTGCATAGTGACGGAAAATAAATGTAAAACTCAAAATATTCTGAGTATTTCATGAAATCCCATGTACACACATTAACATCAACAAGACTCAATTAAAGCATAATGCAATTATTCTGTGACTGTTCTACTTACTTATTTCTTAAAAAACAGGAAAGTGTGAAGCAAATTTTGAAAATAACAGTAATGATTTATTTATCCAAAGCCCTATGGATATAGACCTAATATTAGAAGATTAAAATATTAAAAATAGGTCTTTAGATAAACTGACTCACACTGGTTGAAAATGGGCTTCCTATGAGATTTTTGAAATTTTACGTATTTGCATTATGTACAAGGCAATAGTGTGAGCAATAAAAATTATGTAATACATCAAGTCTTATGCACATATAAGGTAAAAAGTCTTGATGATTATTCACATATATGCAATACCAACTATATAATGGCTGTTACAGTAGAATCTTCATTCATCATGAACTGGTTTTATGCATACCAGAATGAAAATTCTCGCACATGCTTGGGACAACAATGGATCTTATATGTACATTTAACATATTTAATTTATTAAATTGCTGCTTAAAAGTCAGAGTTACCCCCGCTATATTTAGAAATGAATATTCTTTATTAAAGCATCTAAAAGCTCGGGAAAAGGCATAGTATTCTAACATTCTTTTATGTCAATTTGCAAGTAAATTTCAACATCATTTAAAAAATCCCACTTTCATTCAGAGAAATTTTGTTCTTCTTTCCCTCAGAGTAATTCACATGTTTTTACAATTTAAGTGCATTCTAAACGTGCACAGAATAAAAGTGTGAAGGACATGTGAGTGCTTTTATCACCGCACATTTAGAAATCATGTTCATGTGACCATCCAGTTACGTTGCTTTTGAACTCTACTTTGACTTATTGTTTAAGTTTCTTTTTCATCCAAAATCAACAAAATGATCTTGTCAAGAGTTTTTCTTTGGTGACCACATTCATCAATGTTACATTCAAGGATATAGGTCTCACAAAACTGAACAATGTCCACTAAATCAAGTTTTGACCATTTCTGGTCAATGAATTGATTATACATTATAGAACTCTAGCAGCAGCTGACACTATTTTAAGGAAACTTTATCAAAATGGAGAATGAATTATAGTTTGGAGCAAATTAAATCATTTTTTTTTTGCCTCTCCAATAAAACTTCCAAAATGTAGTTAGATGACACTGACTTGTAAGCAATGAGAAGACTCACTAGGCCCCTCATTCGTTTACAACACAAGAGTGCCAGATAATTTCAGATTTCAGTTTGTACAATGATATTATCTACTAAAGATCTCCAACACACGAATAAAAATCATTTGCAGCAAAAATTCAAAATAAAATGGACACATAATAAACCAGATAGAATTTGACAACTGCTCTTTGTCATCTCATTTTGCATTTAAAGTGTTTGGCACAATTGTTAAGTGACCATGGAGAATGCCAACAATGGCAGCAGCAAAAGAAGCCAACAAACAACAATGATAACAGTAACAACAACAGCAGCAGACTCCTATCGATTCATGTGACAGTTTCAAAAATGAGAGCTTCATAAGTCCTTCGGCAAGGAGTTGAAGGTGGTTGGGTTCAGTTCTTGACAGTGTATGAAGCTATCTGCAATTCACTGACAACACTCAAACTCCACAATCACAATAGGTCTCTTTCCAGTTGGGAGCACCTCAGATTTATTTGTCCTGACTCACAAGGCTTTGCTAGTTATTTCAGCATTGCCTCTGGAACAGTATGGTGTATCTCATGACAACATAAGTGTCATTATTTTGTAGTGAACAAATCTGGTTTTCCATCTGAAATAAGAACAAATAATAATGACAACTGTGGTTGCAAACGATAAATAAGCTGATAGAATAAATCAGTCTTGCATGTTCAGGTAATAGCAAGTGTGTAACTGAATATAAAACCTTTTTCTACATTTAAATAAGTTTAGTTTCTAACTTTATCAAAGTTCTATCCTGGAATAACCCTGCCATCAAACCCCATCCACAACCACCTTGATCTCAAAATTAGGAGAACATTTAATAACCCTATCAGGGCACTCTTTACTCTCTGTCCCCTTCCTTAAACATGTCCACATCACAAGATTGTACAATTTACAAATTCAACATGTGACTTTGGCTTTCACCTTCATTGTAATATCTGGAAACTCACCACAGAGTATCCTTTAATAGAATGAACCACAACAAAACTAAGAATTGTCCTGAAGTGGTTACCAATATTCACAGTCCATCTGGCAATATTTGTCTGTGGATTAAATAAATATATATGAATTCAGTTAATGAGAGAATGAAATTCATCAGCATGAAAAAAAAAACCAAATGACTGAATGGTGGCTGAATGACTGACTGACTGACTGACTGACTGACTGACTGACTGACTGACTGAGTATACATGAAAATTCTTAAGGTATCTGATGACTCACTGATTAAACTGGAATGGACAGTTGGAAAGCCAGATTCAACTATTGTAAATAAAATATGTCCATAATGAATATGGATCATACTATAATACAGAGTGCTATGGATCATACTATAATACAGAGTGCTATGATCATACTATAATACAGAGTGCTATGATCTTACTATAATACAGAGTGCTATCTTACTATAATACAGAGTGCTATTACTATAATACAGAGTGCTATAATACAGAGTGCTAAAAGGATTATATTATAATTCAGAAAGCCATATGCTGTTGAACAGGTAAGCTATCGCTCCCAGTCATAGGTTAGGCTTCAGGAATATCATATGTATGATATACTGAAGTTCATGAGAAAAGTGCTGTAAGCAACAAACCACTATCGTTTTTATTTCACAAATTAGGTAAATACCAAATTTTCTCCATCATTGTGATGAAAACTTTTCGATAGTTCTGATGACAACATTGGAATGCATGTAAAAGCTCAAAAAGTCAGGATCAAAACATATTTTATAAGAAGGTGGATCTTTTAACATGAACAAAAAGGTTGCATGCCATCTAGCTTCCCTATAAATGTCATATGTGTGGAATGTAACTCTATAATAATAGGACAATAGAGACAACAAGTGGCATCTTGAAGCTAATAAGAAAGTGTCTTAACAAAGGGCAATCATAGCACTGATTACAGGAAGTTATACTGATAAATCATGAACCTGGCATGAAAAACACATGGGAGGTAGCATGGCCGTGCGGTTTGCGAGTCGTACTCAGAAACTGAAGACTTTCAAGTCTAAGGTTTATATGTTTGACTCGCGAGCTGAGTGGTTTATGTTGTGGTGTAAAGATACTTCACTTCCATTTCCTCATTCCACTCAGGTGTAAATGAGTACCTGGCTTTAGAGCTGAGGGGACCAGGGCGCTGCACCACTGGCGACCAGCAATGATTTTGTTATGTATTTCATTTGTAAAATTATGTATTTACATGCATGATGTGTGTTGTTATGTGTTCGTATTATGACTAAGATGTATGACATTGTATAAAGTTGTAAAACAATTTCCCTACGGGTTAAATAAAATCGTATTCCTTGATATGGTTACTGTACCTGTTGAAGGTCATAACTAACTTCACGGTCCTGTGATGCTGGGGGTGGACAGTTCCACATGAATGTGGCATTACAGATGCGCATGTAACTCATGGTTGGAGTCCTGAAAACAATAAAGCAAATACGTCTGAGTCAGAGTAACTACAAATTTCAGATTTATGAACATCATAGAAAGATTCTGAACAGAATGCTGTATGTACATGCACATTTTTGCACTGAGACATATTACAACATTAATATTCTGAAAGCAGAGTCTGACATTTGACATGAAAGCTCAAATAAGATGACTGCCTAGTCAGAAATAAAGATAAAATTTCCATTCAGGTGCTGAAGGAATCCACCACTATTGTAGACATATGAAGAAAGTATTGCTGTTTGTCCTGAAACACAACACTGTTTTGCACTGATGGATAAAACCACAATAATCCTTCAATGGGTTTGTTTGTTCGTTGCTTGGTTTTGTTTACTGTGTCTAGAGTGGTAGCCCCATTTGGAGAATGTGCATAGCATCTATGTATTAAATTACTACACATATTATGGGACTTCCATGTCACCAAGGTCGATGTATCTGGGTAAGCGATCGCCCCACTTCTTAGTATTGTATAATCGCCTCTACCCTTTTTCTCCTCTCATCTTTATCTGTCCCATGTTCATGTAGACTACATCTAGTTTCTAACTGACTGTGTTTACCATCCCCCTCTCATTTATTTTCATCAGTTAATCAAAACCTAAGATTCACAGTGCACATCTTTAGAGTTGAAAACTTGACAGTGACTCTTAATTAAGTACAAATTCCAAATCATGCAGAACGTCAAATGTTCAGGTTGAAAATATTGAAAATGTGATTAGAAACCTGAAAAAAGTAGTGTGATTGCATCTACCAATTCATGGGATGCATGTGGCTGTTTCTGAGAACACTGCACCAGATTTGTTCATCCCCACCAGCATATATATGATTCTATGATTATGTATGTTTAACTGTCATAATACTGCATTTCCATCAGTGTTTGTGGGCCTGACTATGTTGGTAAGTTACATGACTTTACTGTCTTGCTGCATAAACTGCTGATTGCTGATCGACTACCTTGATGTCAAGGGACTTAATATGCAGCTCTCATCTCTTGGTTAAACACAAAACCAACTGAAATAAATTAACTTTTTTTACATGAACATCCATATCGTCAACTTACCTAAATTCCACGGTAATAGGTTCGTAAGCAAATGATGAATTGTAGAGCACATAGTATGTGAAATTGTTGCCCTGGCAGGTGTCACATAAACTATCGCTAAGAATGTAATTTAGTTCAACAATCCTGATGGTTGGTCTTGGTGCATCCTCTATGGATAGAAAGAACCATATGAAATCAGAAAACTGAAAAGCTTTTGGAACAAAATTGAGACCAATGATAAATTTCTGTTGGACTGAATGCTGTCATCATGAACCATGCATACTTAAATGTTTAAAATTGTAAAGCCAGTCAAACTGTTGAGTGAATTTGTATTGTTAATCGTTCAAGTAGTTTCCACACCTTACGGATTTCAAATATGAAATACATGTATACCTCAGGTCATATCACTAGCTCAGCAATCCTTTGACAGATTACAAGACAGGGAGGTAAGTCAGAAAGTCAATTGCCTAGAGATATCTGGAGTAGGATCTCCCGTTAAACAACAATTTAAACTGGGAACAAATAAATACTTAAATATTGATGCCCATCAGGATAGAATAGTAACAAAGAACTTATGATGGGTTCATCTCCTTTTTGACTTATCCTAAAAAAATATTGAGAAAAAGCAAGTCCAGACAGGCAATGTAGGTCCTGTGGGCTTATGTGCTTAGTGAATGCCCTAACTGTAATTGGACTAGGCACTGTGCCAACCTGTGTAAATGGGTACACTAAGGGGTTATGTGGTCTGAGTAACATACTTATTTTATTCACAAACATGCTGGTCACAGTTACTATCCCTATGTGTTAACAAGAATACTGCAGCATCTGAACAACTGTGTCTGGTATGTTCTTCAAAACAAATGGAAATGCAACTGAATTCTAAGCAAAGGCAGCCTATTCTCCATACCTGCTCCTCTCCGTCTGCGATATGTGTAGATACCATTCATTCCTGGGTTGTCCATCTGATTTATCACACTGTACTTTGGGGTGTTGCTAAGCATGGTGTTATCATGGTTGTGGTTGATGTTTGTGCTCCCAGGGGGCAGGTTTACTACTACTGTCTCCACTTGAGGATGTTTTGTAGACTGATAACAAATAAATAAAGCAAAATCAAGGTTCATGAAAATATCTTTATTGGTTCGTTGAATGCAAGCATTTTTATCCCTATTCAATGCTTCCTGTCCTAGACATTTAATACAATCAAAACAATTTTGAAAACAGCACTCAAAGACAACTTCTGCTGGAATAAGTGACAAATTCCTTTGAGAAATTTTCTGAAATATGTTTTCTATAATGAAAAACAAGCCTTACTTACCACACTCTTATGAAAAACAAGTTTCACTGACTACAAATCCAGGCAAATTGCATAAGCTTTCACTTTGATGCCAGAGAATGTTTACTCCAAATTCATGAAAGTTAAGTGTATTATGTGTGCTTTGTATATGAATATACCATCAATGTAATGATTACATTATGTGGCACTGAAAAAAGAATTATCTACCGGATAAGTAAAAGTGGAGTTGAGCTTTTCTTTCTGATTTTTTTTCCTCTAGGTTTGTTTTAAGCAGGAAATGAATGCATAGAAAACTAAAATGTCCTTTGCCTATTTTCCCTGGATATTAGCTGGAAACGACATGCAAGCTGCATTTCTTTGTGAATTTCACATCTAGTTCATAATATGAAACACAATTTTCACACCAATAAATGCCACATGCACATGCCCAGTTCTGTCATAATGGTCTGTAAGAAATCCAAACTTGAAAATAAAAATTCTCTGATGTCAACAAAAAAAATCACAGAATAAAGAACACCTTTAGTAAAAACAATACCTTGTAAACACATTGTGAGCGGACAGATTGTACCTTGTCAGCTCAGTAATACCATTATTCCCTTTCCTTTCTCTGCTACCCGCCTTAGTGCAAAGCCTGTCAGACAACATGTGTGGGAGGTCACATAGCTGCCTCATCCTCTTTCTGAAGCCTGTATGTCAACTCACAGATTTATTTAAATGTATTATAAATGATTGCAAATGCTGTACCCAGCCTGCAATTAATTACCAGTACCAAGAGTAATGCAAACCTCCTCTAACCAACCCCTCTNNCCCCCCCCCACTGTAACATCATTCATTTACATTTATCATTATTGCTCCTCTCAAGAGCCTGTTAGCTCTGCGATACGCTCCTCTTCGCTGACCTTTGATTGACCTAGTTATGTTATAAATTGGATAGCCAATTGGATGGAATGCAAGTGAGGGCGATTGATCAGAATGGTGGACATCTGTGGCTTTTGACT
Source organism: Ellobium chinense (assembly GCA_033807755.1). Lineage (NCBI taxonomy): Eukaryota > Metazoa > Mollusca > Gastropoda > Ellobiida > Ellobiidae > Ellobium > Ellobium chinense. The sequence continues at coordinate 614,086 of JAWQUT010000287.1, read as the reverse complement.
CGCCTGCATGAATGCCGTTATATGTCAGGATGTCTGCGAGTAGGAATACATATTTGTTTAATAATCTTTAGTTGTGCACCTGGAATTTATTATTTTTGTAGAATTCTTGAATGCATTATTTGCTCTGCATGAGTTTGCATTTGAAAGTATGTTGTTTTGCTGTGATTGTATGTAGTAAGAATGAGAAAGGGTTTAGTTTTTATAGAATGTTACGTAAGGAGTCTGCAGGGAGGCGGAGAGTTTTAGGAGTGCCAGAGTTGGCCAAAACACTCATTCAAACTCTGAGTGCCTTAGCGACCTGATGTGGGAGCAGTTTTCAGCAAGTTGTCTGTCCAAGAGTTTTGTTTGAGCTAATGGTTCCATATGATTCAGGCCTTTGACGGCTTTGAGGCTGGTTGGTTTTTTTTTTAGTTTATTAGTTTATTCTTTTCTTTTTTTAAATATAAAATACCCCCAATTATGACGTTTGGTGTTCTTCACTTACGCTTCAAGTCACACTGTCCCGTCGATCATTATGGAATCTTAAGTTCAGGAAAAACCTGCACAATGTCCATTTAACACCCTGAACCACCATGACAACACACCACCACCCCATGGCTCACAACAAGATGTAAATCTTATGAGAAATAATGAATATTATTGTTGACGGGTGGTAAGCAATACAGTGCAGATGGACAGGGTGATCTCTCCCTATGTGCTTAGTCAGTGGTCTCATGCAGGCCACACAAGGTGTAGTTCCCAGTGAAATGAAAATGGGAGCTAGCACTCCTCACTTCAGCTGAGTACTTCAACCAAATGATACTATACAAACTGTTTATCGCTTTCTGGGGTTATCAGTTTTGAATTTTATATGCACACCAGCTTCTTCTTTCATCTCTTGTTCAGCACAAAGTTTTGCTTCTCCAGAAATTCCTAGGTAATGGTTAGCCTGGCCTGCCGAGCCCACATTATGACCTGATATGACAAACCACAGGTCGATATAATGACAGAAATAATATTTACCTGAGGTTGTTTCACGTCTTCCCCTGCATTGGGGTATTCTATTTCTTCTCCTTTCTGCTCAGACTGGTTATCCACATTTTCATCTTAAAAAAAGAAATAGCAAGTTACTTTCACATCATCAGTACTCTCTAAAAATATAGAGGGATTTACCAAAGTACACCGTAACAGACACTCTACAAGGTATGCATACTGCATTTTTTTTTTTTTTTTGATGTGCCACATTTCAAACTGAAAATTATGCTATGCAACAGCACTAAGATACAGTGGGGTTACCTGAGTAACAGTTGTTTTTTTTTTGAGGTCCCACATTTCAAGCTGAAAATTTATCTAGGTGAAGGTCAGTGTTGGCAAGTCATTTCTCATCCCCTACTCCTACTTAACCAAGTTGTAATGACGATTCATAATTTGCAGCATCCATGAACCGATTCTGACAATAAATTTGAAGTTTTAGGATGGATTCACTGTGGAAGGACGTGGGACTCTCATGTAGAACCAAGGTAATGAAAACAAAATCCACCTTTAAACCCATTTTGAAACAACTTGCATTCACTCCAAATTGAAATGACCACCTTATATTTCAAACAGCATTTACTGTAACCACAAAAGAGGCTTAAAATCCATTTTCCATCTTGATAAATGCCAAACCTATTGTCTGTAAACTTCTCCAAGTACCACCAACCCTAATCAATAGACAAACGATGATTTACATCAATGTATACTCACCAGGTGTGCATAATTTCATTAATAATGCAAAAACAAGTTTGTATCCCCTCCCCATGTTGTTGTTTCTAATGATGAATTTAAATCTCCATTGTCAGTTTACTGATGATGCCATGCAGTGTAAAGCTGTCAACTTTTATCAATGGATAAATTTGTAATACAGTCACTCAATGTCCTGTTCATAGAGCGGGAGCACATGCCAGTTATTGTAGCTGTACTGAAAAGTTCATTGGCTCAAAGAGGCAAACTGAATTAGGCTTTCAGAACCTCAATCTTTTCTTATCATTTTGCTCTACCCTTTGCTCCTTTCCCTCTTCCCTTACATGGTGGGTTCTCTCCATCATGGCCAGGGTAGATGATAACATCAGGCTGATCTTCATGTGGAGGGGGGCAGCAGTACGTCTCACAGTAACCTTCACTGCACTGTGGATATGGAGGCATCACAGGCCAGCTGCCTGGTCTGACAGGTGTCACTGATGGAGATAAACACAACAATGAGGCTGGAATGGTCAAGCAGATAGTAAGCTGGGTGGAAGACGAGCAGATAAATGGAAGATGATGGGAAGAATGGCAATAAGAAAAGATGAAGAATGAGGGAAAGAAATTGGGAAAAACAAAACAAGGGTAAAAGCAATGAAGAAGGGCAGAAGGAAGAATGATGTAGCAAAATGAAGTAGGAACGAATGAAAGGAACTCAGCTACCTATATGAAAGAGATGGGAATAAGCACATATATTTGAAAGTAACTTACAGAGGCGAGAGACAGAAATAAACTGACACTGCAAAAAAGGGGCATTGGACGTCTTGCAGATAAGATGAATAAACAGCTGAAAAAAGGTATGGAAATGGCAACTGCGAATAATTTTCTCTGTGATTCAATACCTCTTCTGGTACTTGTAACAGTACTGGTTGTCGTTGATGTTGTTGTTGTTGTCACAGGTGTTGAAGACGGCGTTGATACGACTTCAGAATTGTTGGTGGGACCCTTATCAGGTCTGGTGGGTTTAGAGGTAGTATCAAAACCAGTAGTTCGATTGGTGGATCCAACCGGGCCTGTATCTGCAACAACTGGATCACTACCATCTGGCTTCTGAACTTCCAAGATGTAGAGACAGGCTAAAGCTGCCACACTGAATAAATGACAATCATATCACTTAGTAATTTGAGACTCATCTTTTTCTTACAAAGTCTTCAATATCATCACAGCTTTCTGGCAACAGTATAAGACAGTAACTTTCAACTTAAGTGCGGTTTGAAGACCGTATCGTTATGTGACTTATATAAGTGAGATACGGCTTTTGCACAGGCAACCCTTGATATTTATTTGATATGACAGACCTTTAAAGTATTCCTTCAATAAGACATGAACATTTCATTTTCCCTTAATTGCCATATTATTAATGATACAATGTCTAAATCATCATTGTGGTGGTATGAAGTGAAATATGAAGGCCAGTTTATGTTTCCTGTCAGTGTGCTTTTGTTCATAAACTAACTATGGAGAAACACATCTGTCATTTTCCCATTGATGAAAGCTGAGGTCATCTGACATGAATTTTATGTAAAAGGCTATTGTTATTATTCCCCTTTCCTTTCAAATCCACTTGACAACACATATTCATATCTCCCAGTATCCTATCACAAGTGCCATGCTTGGAATTTCCATCAAACATGTAACCTTTACCATGAAGCATACTAGCAGATTTAACCAGTACTAATTTGACTAACCTCACATGACACTATCACAGTGCACTTACACAACAGATTACTCACCAAAATGCCATGAGAAGAATAAGACCAATAACAATATATCTAAACCAGTGGTTGCCAATACTACGAATAGGTCGAGACAGCAAGCTAGTGAGGGTGCTTTTACTGCTGTTTAGACTGTTGCTCTTGCCATGGCTGCTCCTCATGCTGCCATTACTGCTGTGATGACCAGTCCTACCAGAACTTGTTTTCAAACTCCTATCTATTGATCCACTTGACTGTTTTGGTGCAACAGAACTGAAGGAAAGTACATCAGAAAAGTAAATACAGTGTAGCATTATTTCATCTAAGTGACTGCTGTATATAATACTTTCAAATGATATTCTGAATTGAAGAAGCAATCTAAAGACTTGACTATAATCAGTCTGAGGTTGTTGAGTGATATATCAAAATGACCGGGAGTAACTTTGCAAAGGGCAGACAAATGGATCACTCTACTAATTTAGTAAACTTAAATTTGGCTTTGTTTTTATTGTACACCCTGTATCTTGGCAGGTGCCCACTAAACATGACTTCACATTAATAATACACTGGCAGACCAAAACATTCAGTAAATTTCTCAGCAGCTTTTGAGGAGCCATACAGTGTCATTACCATTTTCCAGGCACTTTCTAACAACATGTTCTCTACTTTTATCATGCATCTGTTGGACAGATCAGCAACTTGAAAAAAATGTAACGAAATTCTTTCCCAAAACATTCATGATATGATCACTGTGGGGGCAACCTAAGGCTATTTGATCTTGAATCCAAAAGTTTGAATATTCAATAATGCTGCTTCCTATGCCTTTTGAGAATTGTTACTTTATTTTTTTTGCCTTATTATAGACTAAACACATCTCTTACATATTTTGTATGTCTCACATGTCAATGTAATATTTGATTAACTTATGACTTTTCAATTTAGAAGCTGAAATTTCAGACACTGGCCACTACAAGTGTTTTGTTCAGGAATGAGTGCTCCAGTTTGTAATATGGCAGAGAACACCCAGCTTCAAAGCTGAAATATTATTTTCAGTTCATAAGCAAATATGAATAAACTGAATTAAGCAAGCACGTCATCATTGTAACTAATGTAGCCTCATCCCTCAAACAAGAACGGCACAATGTGTTTTAAGGAGATCCACTACTCTTCCCTTGTAGATTTTTATGCATTATTGTGGTGCCCACAGTCCTTCTCCAGTTCAATACATTTTGCTTGCAATATTCTGGACCAAAGTGCTCAATAGTCCATTTTTCGTTCTGTTGTTGGTGAAGATTGTAGGAAACATTTATCTCAAAAATATAGTCATTACTCCATAACCAAATGTAACATATATGTATCTAAAACATGTTAAAGCAATTACTTAAAGAGGGGTTTTTAATATATGTCTCAAAGGGAAGTTATGTGGAACAGGGAGAAAGAGCTGTCTCTTACAATCATATAATGAGAATTAACCTCATAAAAATAAAATGCTTCTCTAAGTATGTGCATTAATATGTCTTGGAAACATGTGTGAAATGTGTTCAGTATAAACTGTTATTTGAAATAAAGTTTTCCCAAGACAGCCCTCTACGACCAAAAAAAAAAGCACTGGTTAGCATTTGGGGCACAATTTTGTGAGAAAAACTACTGACTTAGAAACGGGAAATGCGCACCACAATAGGACTACACTCTATGAGATTAGAGAAGTGCATCCCTGTAAAAAATAAAGAACAACACAACATTTCATATCATACCTTGCTGTGCTAATGGTTGAGATTGACTTGATGCTGAGTGTGCTAGTAGTAGACTTGAGACTGTCAAATCGTTTCAGTTTTCCTAATCTCCTGTTCATTTTTTCCAGCTGGTCGATGCGGACCTCAAGATTGTCTGTCAACTTGCAGAGCTCTTTCACTGCTCCAACATTCTCCATAAAGATCCGATCCTGAAATGAGACAGTAAAAAGTGTCATAGTGTTTGACAACTTAAGCAGATACAATCATATTCCAAAAATCTGAAGGTTACACTATGCTCTACCTGCTAAATTTTCCATCAGATCCATAATTTCTCTTTAAATTTTATTGAAAGCATAAGTTTAATCTATACTGTTTCAGTGGGAACCTAAAATCCAGTGTGATTTATTGTATATAAATAAAACGAATTCAGAATAAAAACATGCGGGTATTTTGTAGACTTGGTATTATGATATAATTATTCTATATTTGTTAATCTCAGTGTTATCATATTTATTACATGCCACAAATTTAGTTTAAAGAAAGTTTAGCTTCTGCCTTAAAGAAAAAAAAAAATCTAAATCATACGGCACTAAAGCAGCTTTATTACCTATATGTTTAAATGAATGAAGAGACTTTTAACTTCCTCATCTGAAGCAGTTCACCTCCATTATACTCTTGAGTTAGTTGCAGTTTGAATGTATTCATCACTTCTTTGCACCACATGGTTTGATGTTGTAGCTTTAACAGTGTTAAAATAATACTTGCATATTTTTGTTCCAGGATTATTGAAGTTCTATTTGAAGATGGAAAATCAAGAAAATATTGTGGTAACTTACTTTGTTTACAACTAGTAAATTTTCAATGGTTTCACCATTGGACAAGGTAACATCTCCTGTCTCTTGAACAGCATCAGGTAAAACATCTAAAATCTCTTGTGCAAGAACTCCTGTAAGTAGAAAATGAGAAACCACACAGAGCTTAAACGTGCTGCATGCTATAAAAGAATATAAACAACCATAGAAAAGAAAACTTGTCTCTAGGTTGTAATTATTCAAGCAAAGAAGGTATTCAAAGAAGTTTCATTTAAATGTAAAAGTTCTCTTTAAAAATATGGTTGACTTGCCATATGCTTAACATCCACGCCATGACTAAATCTATAGAGACTTGGCAACACAGATCAAGCTGTGCTCTCCAAGTGTTTTACCTGTGTCCTCTCTGTTTGGAATGCCAGTGTGATCAGCATACTCCTCCCTGTAGGTATAGCGGTAAATACGTAGCTTTGACACATTTTCAAGCTGGTTTTTGGGATCAATCTGTAAACAGCAGAATAAACAGCATGCTCTTACAAAAATACTGAAATAAAATATGAGCAAAATGGGAATCTGCTGCTAACAAGCTGAAACATATTTAGAAATGTGAAAATATGTGATCTGACTGCTTTAATCAATAACAAAGTTGCATTTTAGGAACACATAGTTATACACATCATCAGAAAGCTTTTAAAAATATCTTTTATGTGGATACCAAGTTCAAGCTGACATGATTAAAAAAAATGCCAGAATTATACATGATTAAAAAGAATAACTGAGAAGAATTAGTTTTAAGTAATCAGTGCAGAAAGATTTGGGTGTCTTACTGAAATCTCTCCTGCCAGATAATTTTGCACTAATTTTATTAATACCCTCTTCTCACATTTCATGCTATTGATCTCTATGCTCCTTCTGTCAAGTGGTGTGACAAGTGGCTGCCAGACCCATGCTGACACTCCACATGAGAAATAGTGTTTGATTAGAAATCAAAGCCTATTAGGATAAAAGGGATTGGAATCACATGGGCAGCCATCAACACTGTTGTCATCAATTGGCTGTAAAGGTTCTTGTTTTTTTTTGTTTTCAAACCATGAAAAATCTTACAAAACAAGGTTATTTTCATCTAAAATTAAGTGAGCTTATCAACAATGAAAATACTGGTGAGATTACCTTTTTTCAAAGTTAATTCTTTGCTTTGGTTAGATATTTTACAACCAAATGTGATAAAGTTTAGATTTAGGTCCAAACTGATCTATCTTAAGCATTCATATCAAAATCAAGAAAGGTCTTTAACCTCAGCCTTATATCATATCGTTACTTCATTATTGGGTAGATGCAGACAGCTGAGCGGTCAGTCATTAACTATTACTCTTCAAGATCACTCAAGATGATTATTCACTGTGACTCACTTAACATTTTCAGACTGCCGCGTTTCATTAGTGACACTCACTCTCATCACACTTTACTCAAGCATTCCCAGTGTCAATCACCATTAATCAATGATCAAGATCCATTCATTTTGTGTATCCATCATCAGTTCTTTTCATCCAGACTGCCCATGCTCCACTTACGGTATTTGTCTACAGTGCAATTAACATTATCCCTCACTATAACTAAGCCTTGGCAAAACTGATCTTACCTATTAAAGAATAATCTTACAACAGAAAGACTTGCTAGATGGGGGTATCTTCCTCTAAAGATATTCTGTTGTCTTGCTAATAGGCCCGGGCAAAAAGTAATCGGGTACCCGGGTCCCGAAATACCTATTAGCCGCCGGGACCTGAGATTACTTTTGAAAATCCCGGGTTTAGTAATCGTGTAACAACCAGAGGAGACCTAGATAACCCGGGTTGTGTAATCATTTACTCACCAGGAGACGACAGTAGATGAAGCCGGGTTTAGTAATCATGTATTCATGAGAAAAGACGCTGGTTAAGTAATCATGCCTTATCGGGCTTGAAACAACAGAATAATGTGTCATCTAATTAACCCACAGATAAAAGCAGCTGGCGACCAGCAGTTCCTCCCTCAAGTCCCCTTCTCCCTCTCTTCATCTATTCTCAGAATTTATTGCCGCCGTTTGATGATCTCTGTATCTTTACCATAAACAATTCGAAGTTTGCAATTGCGAATGGTTATGGTCTTTTCTATTTATATTAATACATGTAATTTATATTATTTCCTTTGGTTTTTGTTGTCTTGCCTTCATATAATAACATTATCTTTACAATTTCTCTGTGTATTCTGAAGTCTAAAGGTTTACCTACTATTATATCTAAGATGATGAAACATTGAAAGAAAACAAGAACAACAATAAAAAAGGCATTATTGAGAAGACAACAAAAAATCCATTTTCACTGTTGGAAAATGGAAAAAAAAAAAGGAACAAAGAAAAAAAAGCTAGTCCTCATCACTGCATTAGAGCAGCTAAGGGGATGGTGCATGGGAACGGGAGGGGAAGGGTTGGTCTGTTTCGACAATAAACAACATCACGTCGCAAGCACACTGTCACTGATCTCAAACCCGAAAACCAGATGAAGCCCGGGCGGGTAACGATAGGGACCTGGGCGGGTACGTTGCCTGGGGTGGGCGGGTAACGAGCTTTACTCATAGTAGTGATAGAAGAAACCATTAATTGCTAATGTATCTCGCCAGCTAGGTAGTAATCGTAAGTAATCGGGTACCTGGGTTTTGAATATGGCGATTAGTATTACCCGAGATTACTTCTTGGACCGGGTTTGGCACAGGCCTACTTGCTAAGGCAATCTTTAATAAGGATTTTTTTTTCTGTTGACTGCATTCTTGTTAGGGGTTATTACTCATTCTTGGGTTACAGTGGTTGCAGTATGTAAATAAAATTTAATATTACTGTACACAACAAGGTGCTCAGGACTGGATCTTTGCAAGAAGTGGGCGAGTTTTTTTTAGTATATTAAGATCAAGATTATCTGTTCTGCTGTATACGAATACTCTGCCACTACAACATGACTTCTGACTGCATCCTATAAAGAAGTAGAATAACAAATAGGACAGTTGCAATAGAACAATCATGGAAATTTAATAAAGAAACCTGTTTACCTCCTCAATATTTTCCTTAACCCGCTTATCTGATGGCTGTGTCAAGTGTCCTGTTAGCCTCATATTGCCATGCACCGTCAAGGCCTCCTCTGGATGTTCAGTGTTGATCCCTACTCTTCCCATGTGGTAAACTGACTCATTTGTTTGGCCTTTCTGCCACATGACATCCACATCATTGTCAAACTGGCCAGGATTGGATGCCTGACAAGTGGGTGACAAAATATGCAAGGCAGTCAATAACATGTAAACATAATGAAATAATAATACACATTTAGGAAGACATATAATACACTTCATACGTACATGTAGAGAAGTCTCCATACTCATTTTCAAGCTCGTTAGAGAGCCATTACAAACTCACAAGTCACATTCACGAAAAGTGGCTTATTTTATGTGACCAGGCTCATATCCCGTCATAGATGACAGATGTGAACAGAGGCTTTTATGAACCTCCTATCTTGCAAAGACCCAAGTATTATAAAAATAATATTCAAAACTGGAACAGAGGCAGATATTAAACTCATTCCTTGCTCTTGCACCTGAATGCACTCTCCTAAACTCCCCTGCTGACGCTGCCTAATGTGCATGATTTTGAAAGACTTTGCAAAACATCTCTCTTTCCCCTTGCAAGTTTATTATAGGAAACTCTAGTCAGCAAACATTTGTGTCTGCTTCTTTGCTTCTGTGTAAAATTCAGGTCTCCTAGAATGCATTTTGTTTTTTTTCTGTGATTATTACAATAAACACAATGTATCTCTCTTCAAGCAGTAATGAGATGGCAGTTATGTAGATTCTTATTGGGAGGGATCAGGTTAATTGGCATTTATAAAGCAATCGAGTGAGCTGAGGACACAAAAGCTAAAATTTATATTTCTCATTTTTATAATTTTTTGAGATACTAATGAATTCCAAATTTTCTGTCAGCAGGGTCTTTCATTTCTAATAACAAAAAACAGAGACATAACTTTGAAGACTGCTCACCCTAACAATGATCCTGTCTGAGACATTGCCCACAAGCATATAGTCTTTATCACCACTGTGTGCATGTAGACTGACCACAAGGAGAAAGTAGCGCTGGTCTGGGTTAGGCTTGCCTTTCTTCCTCATGTTGTTGCTAGTTGTTTCGCTGAAGTGGAGCCGCCCCACTGTGACCTTGGTTTCTTGATCAGCAGGAAGATCAACTCTGCAGATAACACATAGACATTTTTCTTTTATTGTTGACTTGATCTGTCATCTACTACTGACTCAACAAACTGTTTGACATCAAAATGTTTGGATAGAAAGGATAAAGTTATTGCAACAGAATAAGCCACAGGTCCTTCATATTCTGAATCCTGGCTTGATTGCACACAAAATATGAGTGTATGAAATTTTGTGTCATTTGTCATTATATACAAAGATCTTGTCTTAGATCGATGAAACTTCATTCTCAAAAAAGCTTCTTACACAGACCATCATAGTGTGAGTTGTCATGAAGTGTGACAAGGTCATGGAAGAACACACGGTTCGCATGTGGAAGTTAACGAACAATATTCAGGCAATTGGTATTTAGGGATTAAATTGTTAGCGTTCCTGTGGTGTAGTGGTAGCATGTTCAGGTTTGCAAGCTGTGAAACCCTGGATTTGATTCCTGGTAGGGACAGGAAATTTTTGTAATGTAGGCTGTTTTCACTGGCACATTTCCTTAGGTAATATGTGTATTTGAAAAATAATCAGACTGGGCTCAAATTTCTCCCCCTTAATAAAGAATAGAATATCTACCTATATGCCTTTCCACCCAGTTACAATTGGCAATACTGGCAAGATGTCTCATTAGGGCCTTTGGGGTAACAGTAGAAAGAGGGGTTCTGTAACCCACCTGGTTACAATAGCATCTGCTGTATTAATATCACACAGTAACTTTGACCCTTAACTGCAAAACACAAACTCTCAGCTTACGTTTCCTTCCCAGGCAAATACCATTAATGGCCACCAAGTCGTCATACTGCCTATAACAAAATAAATAACCACAGGCCAAATGTCTGACTATATACCTCAAACACACCTTGAGATCATGCTTGTCTTTATGTTAGTCAGAATATGATCCTAAGCCTCATGTGAGTTTACAAAAAAGTTAAACATAAGCTGACTAATGTATAAGTGCCTAGTAACGAGAGTCTTTGCATATAACTGGCCAGGTTGACTAATGTCATATTTGAACTTGACCAGTCCTTTGGGAAGACCGACCATATGCTCCTCACTTAACAAACATCCCAGATTTTGTCTGCAATATATGTATATAAGGGACAAGAAAAAGTAACTTGAAAATGAGAAGCATATGTGTAATTCTTTTGACAACATCTGTCTGTCTGCTAACCCTCAGTCTGTCTGTAATATTCTCTTTCTCATATCTTACTTGACAGGATGGAATGATTTCTTGCTTCGATCTGACTGAGACTGCTCTATCTTGATGACCTGATTCTGTGATTCCATCTGGTAAGAGAAATAAATTCAATTAAATATTTATTGATATTTTTTTGGTATCACAATTTTGGTGTAGTCCAAAACAGTGTCTGATTGGCTGAAAGATATATTTAGTATGAACATTAATGTAGAGTATTCTATATGATTTTATTTCTTTGTCACTTATTTTATTTCTTTGTATTAGGAATACAATGAATGGGCAATGAACAAATTAAGTTCAGAAGAGCAAAGCAGCAAAGACTTTCTAAAAGGATGACAACATTTAAACAATATTTCCCAGTGCAAAATTTCATTAAAAATTGATAAGAACTGTTTGTCAGACACATCTTAACATGGCAAAACTTCAGTTGCATGACTGATGAAAAAATACTCATATACTGTGTTTCTAACAACCCATGCACACAATCAGATAAACATTATTATAAAGTTGTGTTGGTGTAAATCAGCAGAGGACAACAAAAATAAAAACAAACTTCTTTCTACTTTTCTTGAGTAACTGTTAACACAAATTCTTCTTGTTTGATCTCTGTCTCTCTCATGTACACGACATGTATCTATCTAAGAATTTTCACTGCCATTCTAAAATTACCTTGACCCCATAAAAATGAAGGTAGAAACTCTCAATTTTCTTCACCCCTTCCACAGTACGAATGTACTTTGCATTGCCATGGAGACGCATATGAACTGTGACCTGGAAGTGATTCTTCTTCTGGCACACAAAGGCTTCATCTGGCACAGAGAAGTTAAAACCTTTGTCTGCATCCACCCTGTACTGTGGGGTAGGCCTGTAAGAATATAGCAGAATATAGGCTTGTAATTGTTAAGACTTCTGAAGAAATCACAAATCAATTTAGGACTAACAGAAAACTGCAATAACCATAAAGAACATTCCAGTATATTACCTTCAATATAGGTTCATTGGTTTATAATGCATGATAACAGTGACCATCACCATGTGAAAAAAGTAAATCTACTCAGTCAACTTGAGGACATCATGCTCACAAACCTTTTAATAATTTACCATGAGCACAAGTAAATCTTCACAAAAAAACACATTCATTTCAAGTTAATCCAGGTAATTATAGTCAAAATTGTTACAAAGTCCAACTACTGCAGTTGAAACTATCGCCACTCACTCAAATTAATAAGTTAAGCCAATGATTGCTATTGCTGACATCATAAAGTATCTCTGAAATTCCTACCTAGGTGAAAAAGGCCACAGACTGATTACCATCTGCTCAACTCAGCCACACAAATCCATCAGACAGACTTACACCACTGGAACAACCATCAACTACACTTTCTTGACACTGCTGAAAGTCATCACTCGCCACTATCAAGACATCATACAGTGTTGCTATTTTACACAGAGAAAATTGTTGGAAGCCCTGACATGCTAGCCTCACCACCATCCCCTTCAGCAACAATATCACAATCATAACATCTTTGAGTCAAACGATCCTTGAGGTCTGTTAAAGAGACCTACTTTCCACAAGTACAGCACTTCATTACAAATACCCATCTCACCTACATAAAAATGAATTTTAGTGCAAAGCCAACTCCACTAACAACAGCATTTTAACATTTTCACACTAGCCCTGAGCAGAATCGTCACCACCACCACCACCATTACAAACATCACAACTATTACTGCTGCCTCAGTAAACTTACAGATCTTTGAGGTCACCATCTGTGAGTATAGCCCACTGAGACTGGTTGTACAGTTGCCATTTGATGACCTGGTAGGTACTGTCAATGAAAGCCCCATTGGAGTCAATGTCATAAGGTGGGAGGTCATCATCACCACCTGAACAGTCTCCTATGTAGCTGCTAAACTGGGCACCTAAAGAAGTGAAAAGATTTGGTATTATTTGCACTGTTGCACCCTGATAATGTAAGGAACACTGCACAACAGTTTTTAATCTGGTCATGTTGCCCTCATTCACTAATGTAACTGTGTGATTTGAGTAACAGGCAAAAAAGGCAAAAAAGAAAAGGGGAATGGATAAAATGTTGGACACACCATAAAATACAGTTTACATAAATAACATCTGTATAGCTTGCTTTTTGTTTTGCCGCAATAATTTTTTATTAGATTTTTCTAATACAGCTATGGTCATACAATAAGTTTAATTAGCTCAAGTACTGTAAGTACAAATGAGCAAACATGAAAAAGAAGAATAGGTGGCCTTTATACAAATGACAATAATCCCATCTACAGTATGGCATTAGCACACACACGCTCTCTCTCTCTCTCACACACTTACCCACAAACACACACTCACATACACGCCCAGGCACACATGCATCTTAGGCTTATGAGGGCAGTTTCTTCACCATCAGTTTTACAAAGCAGGAGAGTTTCTTAAGTAGATCTAAATTTGTAGTATTAATTAAGTCGATATATTTAAGCATACTTGGGTACCTTCGATAATAATATGGTATGTAGCTTTTCCATTCATCATCAAAGTTTCTACATGTTAATAAATAATGGTACTCATCCCCCAATATTGTCATGACACAGGTTGCACTTTCTCTCATGATATTCTATACACTGCTTTTTTCTACAGGTAAACGATGATTAGCTAGATAATCCAAAACACTTCTGCTGCTTCAAACAAATGTAAATAAGGTTCCATTTTCCATAGTCTTTTAATCGCCATGTAGTTTTTACCCTTGTTACGATGTGAAGTCTTTATGACAAGCATTGCCCATTGTAGACCACTTATGCATTTTATGATTAATATCTGTGTATCAAGTTCTTATCACTGTACACCAATGAGCAGGTTCATTCTATTCACAGATCCATCTAGTCGATGACATTAAGTTGCGCATTTCATGCACTTCATTAATGTCTCATCAAATCAGAAACATACCCTTATTTAATAATATCTAATGCTGAAAGGCTCTATATCTTTCTTTTCATCTCTGATCAGAAACTGATGATTTCAAACATGAATCTCATGAATTTGTTCAGAGGATGACTCTGACATGCTGCAAATGGCTAATATCTTAATAACAGCCTAAATTATCCCACACATACTGCCAGTCCCTGTATGTAACAATCTTACAGTGACCTGTCCAGAAAGTGCAACCTCTTTTTGTTCATGGTCACCGTCAGACTATTTTGGAATCAGGTCTTAACTAAGTTTATATTTGATGCAAGTTTGTTTTATCGTTGAATCATTTTCAAACCCAGGGAAATAACTGATAATCACACGAACGCTACAGCTACAGTCACTTCCCGCCCCGCTCTTCCCTTTTGTGTTTTTCTTCTTGTGCTAATAATTTCAACATTCTGCAAGTAAACAGGTCCTTGCAGCTGACTCCAAAAATTCCCCGAAATTTCCCCAACTCCTGCAATTTATACCTTCAAAATGGTTTATGGTTATTAGTAGGCCTACATGGCTGTTATCTCGTCGGTGGCAGAACTGGAGCTGGTGGAGCAAAGGGCTCACTGCACCCCACTCTCTTGAAATAAAGTAATCTGGATATTGAGCATTTTTCCGTTCCCAGCAAAGAGAACGGTGATCGACTAGCTCAAATCCAATCCCCGCCTCCGTCCGGCTAAATCACACAATACTCACAACAGCTGTAATATGCCCCCCCCCCCCNCCCCCCCCCCTGCATTTTCCAACCAGGTACCGGGCTGAACAGGTCGGTATACACTACTGCTAATTCTCAATGTTATAAAACTTCCAGCTTTAACAAGAGAGAATACCGAGTGCTTCGTGTAGCTGCCATCTTGTGATTGATACCGCTATAAATTTGTGAACTACAGTTAGGCCCCAAGACAAACATCAGGGTGGTATACTTACAGGCTGTTGGCATAATAAAACGTGAGCAGAGGCGGCGACTTTGGGATCGTGGTGGTATAGACGAAGAAAAAGTGGGAAGAGACAAAGATAGAGAATGATCGTGTGTGTCAAACCAATGCAAAAAGAGGCTTGGAGAGACAGCAAAAGGTAAGGAAGGGATAGAGGAAAGTGGAGGAAATATACACCCCTACTGACAAAGCGGAGTGGGGGGAGGGGGGGAAGATAGATATAGAATGGTACGAAAGTGAAGTTACAGTGGACGGAAGGAGAGGGAGGGGGGAGAAGGAGAGAGCGGATGGAACTGGAGGGACAGGAGAAAAGGTAGATTTTGGAGTTGACCTACCCAGAGAGAGAGAGAGAGAGAGAGAGAGAATACAAACACGAGAAGTACATGTTTAGATGGAGAGGAATGAAGTCGAAGTGGAGGGAGGGGTCGGGGAGGAAGAGGACTGGATGGGGAGGCAATGAACAGTGCTTGCGGCTACGGGAAAATGTGACGATAAGACAAGAAAATTAAGAGAGAATTATACTGGCATGGATGGTGTGTAAGTGTGCGGGCGGGACAGGAGGGGGAGAGTACAATCGAAGTATACCCTGATCGCTTCAGCAAGAGAAACCATATGTTTTATGAACGGAGTACAGTAAACCTGAGCACATGAATTACATACTCAAAGGCGCCAATCATACAAAAACATGGCCAGCACACTTACGTAGTGTAAAACGGTGATTGTCTCAGCCTGCCTGTCTGATTTCACTCCCCTCTACCTCCTACTTGTCATCCTATGGTTTTCAACCGGTTGTATGTGTAGGTTCCGACTTAACTATTCAGTCTCTGCGTAACTCCACTATTCACCATACATCATTACAGGCACTGCCCACATGTCCTCCTATCCTGGCAGCTATGCCCGCAGACCTGCCTGCGTATCCTCTCCTACCCTCCTATCCTTTCCCATTTCATTCCATCCATCCATCCACCTGCCGTCCGTCCGTCTATCCATCTCTGTCCGCATGCCCGCCTATTTATCTGTCTGTCAGCCTGCTTGCAAACCTGCCCACGTATCCTCTCCTATCCTCCTGTCATTTCCCATCCATCCATCCATCCATCCATCCACCCATCCATCCATCCATCCATCTGTCTGTCTGTCTGTTTGTACGCCTGCTTGCCTGTCTCTCTATCAGTCTATCTGCATCATAATGTATCGGTCTGTGCATTTCCTGTGTGATATTCATAGTCTTCTAGAGCAAGTTGTCTTACTCACAGACTTCCAATGGAGTAAAAAATAATTTCCTTAGATGAAGACCATCAGGCATGAATTTTAGATGTGAGATACTCACCTGTATTCCTACCTACCACTTTATACCCTACCCACCCTTCCGTCGCCACTGTACTACATCACCCCCAACCCCTTCCGTTCGACCGTCTGACAGATGTCAGCCTGTTCTGATGTCACCCCACCGCAAATTTTGTTTACAATATTCTCTAACGCCTGACAGGCAAGCCCTTCTATTTCTTAAGTGTTCAAGTAGTCTTCAAGTGTCGCGACGAGCTGGTGGGAAAGGG
>JAWQUT010000287.1:532674-547485 GCA_033807755.1 Ellobium chinense | reverse complement strand
GGGGGGGGGGGCGTATCATAATCAGTGACTAAATCTATTTCCAATTTCAGAGTTGTTTCTATCAATATCATTGCGAATACGGAAAGCTTATTGAGCAATCTAATTTTAAGGCTTTTCCTTCACTGATACCCACACACCCGTGTAGGAAAAAGTCGTCGATGTATTATGGATCTAGACCTCTGAGCACAGATCGGTATCGTCAGGGAACTAAGTCTTTATGTTGTTGTTTTTTTTTGTAGGAAATAAGACGTTGTTCGCGACCGGTAGACCATTGTGCCTGGTGAAATGAATTACTTTACGAGCCCTACGCTGCAACAACAGCTTTTATTATCTACTACTGATGCATGTCCGAGATAACAAAAGCCGACAGAAGCTGGTTCATAAGAGGCTGAATGTTGATAGATTGCAAGATGATGATTATCTCCTGAGTAGATCATGACTTAGTTCACGCATCGTTTATTTTGGAAACGTATCTGAATCATGTCTCGTCAAAATAACATCCCTCTGTAAGACACCATAACACAGTAAATTTCATCTCCGGGCCAGTCAGTGCGAAAGATCAGATCTCTATCATAGGTAGCGTGATTTTGTCGTGATCTGAATAATAGATACACTCAGATGTCCATTTGTCACCGATATAGGCACATCGCCACCTCATTTTATTAGTGTTTCATGGCAAAATCCTGGAACTTTTCCGAGATATATGACTAGGTTAGTATTAATGGCTGGGTTAGGAAAGAGAAAGCACCCTTGGGAGAGTCATTGGACAATATCAACTGGGCACATTCTCTCTTCTCTAAACTCACTGTTAACCGTAACCCTGCCCAAAACTAACCCAATGACGCTTTGGGAAAGTCCCTGGATTTTGCCCAGTGGACTTAGACTTGTAAACTAAGGTGACGACATTTCAAGTGCTAAAATTGTCGTGTCTGGATTATCGGCAGCTTTGAATACACACTGGAACACGAGTTTGCAGAACACCGTTCAGCGAGAATCAAAAGTCAAACTTCGCTTAGACCAGTACAAGACGATATTAGAAAGTTCCTGAAGGCACAGTGTGATACAATACTAAATATCACTCTGGAAAATTCTATGCCGTTACAAACAATAAAAAAACATGCTCAGTGGTAATTTTCTGCGTTCACCAGCGTTGAACTGACAGAGAAATAAATGTGCCTATGCTTACTCTGAAAAGTTTAGCCTAAAAATCATAAAGCGTAGCAGAAAAACATTTACGACTTTCCTAGGGACACAGGCCTGTGTTCTTTAATGGATCTCTCGATCTACAAAAAAAAAACAACTTCTATAAATCTGGCTCAGTGACACAGCCCGGAGCAAATTAGACACTACACCTCCTCGCAAGCCAAGTACAATTAAGGAAAGAAAAAACAAACTTTCCCATTTTATCCCATGCAGTCAGATTTAGGACCGGCTTGTAAGAATGAAAAGTAAAAGCTAGCTAATCCTGGGCTTTTAAATACTGCTCGAAGCGCTACCGAATTGATACTTTTGTATTCGCGACAGTTTAAACAGAGCGTACAGCAAATGGTTTTTGCATTGATTCAAGTCTGGGGTCGTAAGTGACACAGACTTTTTTGCGATGCTTCAGCTTTCGAACAATATTGTTAATGCAGCCATGTTGTTTTTGGTAGTGGTGGTGGTTGTGGCGGTGATGTTGGTGTAAAGCACAGTAGATCAGGCAACATTCATCACGGCAATGAAAATTTAAACTTTTTCTGGAATATGAGTAGTATGAAACTGGATATTGCCCGCCTGTTTGGTATACTTTAGCTTTCGTGGATTCTTAATATCGTTCTCCTCTCATTCTTATGACATGTGTTCCGAAACTTTCCTGTTGCCATGTATAAAAGCCTCTCTACGGCAGTTTCCTAAACCTGCATAAGTCTGTGGTCTCTTCGGACTTCTGGAAAACAGAATCCTTGAAGATTCCCAACTGATACAATTTAAGACGTTAACACACGGGAACACTCAGTCCAAAATTCATGTTTCTTAGGCTTATTATGACATGTGTCCAAAACATTTCTGCAACCATGCTAGGCACAAATTCGACACACTGAGGGCTGCCAAAAGAATTGGGTTACAACTGGACACGAAAAGAAAACAGTTTTGGTAATCTGCATATTATTTTCGTCCTCTCTTCACTAACATTTACACTTGGTAGCTGTCTTTATAACTGCTGGATAATGGGAAATCGAAAATGGGCTGTTACTGCACAACTCTGAACACAGTAGAAGAATAAGCTGCCATTCGCTAGCTGAAAACTGCCTCTGAAAAAAAATCTAAGCACAATATACGTAATTATATAGTTGTGTTTTCTCTTTGGACACCTTGCAACATGCTTTAGGTGGTACCCAGATATCTTTGTTCTTACTAAGCTATCCATAGGGTGTGGGAGGGAAATACAGACTAACATAATAATGGAGAAGTAGGCAAGAACAATGACTAGGAGAGGTTACTGCTATTTAGGTCCTGACTTCCAGACACGGTCATTTGTTACTTGCAGGATTTGGGGCAGGCATGGATTAGTCATCTTGACGCAAGTAAAAGTGAATGTTGGTGTTGCTGTCGTTGGTGGTGATCATGACGAAGGTGTTGGGTGTGAACTAGACCTGGCAGCTGCTAATGGGTGACAGTTCATGCAGGTTATCCACATATGGGCACAGGTTACCAGACACAAATAATATGTCTTGCTGATTGACACTTGTTGTTTTTTTTTTAATGTTATTGCTGATAGCTTTGTTCGATCATTTTGGGGGAGGGGGGGAGGAGGAGGGAGGGGGTGCAGTTAATGGGATGTAAAGAATAAACAACTCCTAACGTAAGAGATGAATTAACGCGGGGGGAGGGCGATCATTTGTGTAGCAGGTGTTACCAGACATGCCATGTACATACAGTAGGTGTGGTTGTTATACATGTCTCAGATTCTCGAGGATTTCTTCATCGACAAATTTAAAATGACCTTTTTTATGTCTCTGTCCATGTTGTCTGACTGTTGTTTTAAGGCTCTTTGGGTTTGTGCTGCCGAAGGAAGTGGCAAAACAGGAAAGGTTCGCTCGCTGAGGTAAGGAACGGCATGTTCACATCTGGGTTCACCACTGATACTGGAGACATGCACTGGCAGTGTCAGAGACGGTTACTGTCACTTTTCATTCAGGTTTACGAACTAGAAATCAGGGTAAGGGTGACACGGTGTACTTCAGGTCATGAAAAATCGTACACAAGAATTCATTTCTTTAAGAATTATGTGGATTGTCTTAAACTTGTGGTTTGATCATGTGACTGCTGCTGCTCATGTAATCCTTGTTGACATTAACGTACCTGTTCAGGGTAAGAAGATCAATGAACAGCACAAAGTGAATCACTCCCACATTTTTGGCGGTGGTGTCCGATTAGCTGGATCGTACTAGCTGTGTTAAAATTCGCATTAGTGTTCAACACTCAGTCATTTTGCACTGACAATGCTGCTTCTACAACTATATTTTTTTCTTTTCCCGTCGGTTGTTCTGATGTGTGTTAGGTGGAATGTGGGCTGGAAATACCGTACCAGAGTGGAATACATACTGAACAACAAGTAAACGATCCGAGGCTATAGTTTACACATTTATTGTTCAATGTCTACTGAAAAAAAAAATCCCAGAACACAACAATCATTCCATAAATCAGTCTGGTAATCATTCTACCCACTCACTCACTCATCAATCAATCAATCAATCAATCAATCAATCAATCAATCAAGCAATCAATCAATCAATCAATCAATCAATCAATCAATCAATCAATCAATCAATCAATCAATCAATCAAATCAATCAATCAATCAATCTATCTATCTATCTATCTATCTATCTATCTATCTATCTATCTATCTATCTATCTATCTTCAGACTTGGACGTTAAATGTGAGCCTAATATCTAAATCTTAGTTAACTTGTTTCTCTACTATGTGAGAGACAAGCTGAGATTTGTTTAATTTTGATTTTACGTGGACAGTTGTTGTGTTATTGTTAAAAACAGCCTTTAATTTCAGAGTGTTCGGGGGTGTGCTAAAATATTTCAACGACACTAACAAGAACATCAACGATATCATGTGCGCTACCACCAAAACATTTGAGAAATCACTGCTTCGGACTGTCGATGGAATACCGCCAAAAAAACCATTTCCTACAATGCACTGCTTAAATCAGCACAACTTCGATAAAAAATGCACCCCTCCCGATAACATACAAATTGTGACGGCAAAGTAAGTGACTGAGTATGAAAATGAAGTGGACACAGCGACTTGATCCAGACAGTTGCACTAAATGTTACTTGTAAACGAACCACAGGAACCGCACAGCTTTTCACCTGAATCAATCATAATAAGTTAAGCTGGCTACATTTATAATCCACGCCAGGTAAGGAGTAATTATAATGCATCTTCCGGTGAACGCCCTAATCATAAAGCTTCAGAGCCTCAGAATCGACAACTGAGGACTGCATTTGGACACAACACATTATCCCTTGTGCCAAACAGCGTGCGGGGATGTGTCAACTTCTCAGTTTTATTTACAAAATTTGCTGGACTTTCGGGTTTGACCCGTTCAGTCTATGAACGATACAATGAATTCTTTTGATCAAAGTTAGAGAAAATAATACTGCATTACTTCAAAACATTATAAGGGATAAGGGGGAAAATGCCGTGAATCCTTGAGGGAAACATAACTTTATCATCATATTGCATATTGGTTCAAACTTCATATCCATCTGCCGCAATACGTTTAATACATATGGCGCAATCAACAAACGCTTTTTGGTGCAATCTACAAATCGATTGGCTTAATCCGCATACAGTCTTATCAACCCGTGAGAAAGTGTTAACAGATTACGATATTCGGTGATGTTTGAAGATCAACTGCTTAACATCGAAAGGGCTCTCCAGACGAAGAGTATGCTACTCTGGTAAAGATAGTGCTTTTATGCTGTAAGCAGACGATATGACAGACACTACAGGCGTAGCTCTCTTTTACGACCATGAATAGTCAGTAAGTGAACGGAAATACACGGGTGTTCAAGTGCTATGACAATACAATAAAATAATAGACCCTGTCTCTTATGAGAAAACAAGAGTTGCTTCGCTGTGACTTTATCATAAAACACGTATTCCACTGGCCGAATTTCGATATATAATTGAAAGAGGAAAAGGGGCAGGGGGAGATAACGTTGCAGCAAATTAAAATAACTATTATTATTAATTCTCTACATGAAAGTGGTGTGAGAGAGAAAGTTTGGTAGACACTGATGAAGAATACAGGGGTTTTGTCATTTCGCTCTATACGCAGCAAGAAAAAAAAATTGAAAAAGGGTCGAACAGAGGTGGAAGAGGGGAAGAAAATGAGAACAAGGCTTGAAAGACCTAGGTGGGTTGGAAAATTAGGTCTAAAACTTGCATGAAATGTTTCCAAAGACCACACCCACTCAAGGCTAGTTTGGACAGTTGGCTCTTTTTTTTTTTTTCGGGGGACCGGGGGGAGGGGGTTAGAAGTGAGAGGGAGATGGAGTGGAGCGGGAGTGTGGATTGGGTTGAGAAACATTTGGTAGCTT
Organism: Ellobium chinense; assembly: GCA_033807755.1. NCBI lineage: Eukaryota > Metazoa > Mollusca > Gastropoda > Ellobiida > Ellobiidae > Ellobium > Ellobium chinense. The sequence continues at coordinate 541,885 of JAWQUT010000287.1, read as the reverse complement.
TCTAAGTTGCCTTTGTCAATTTTTTTGTTTAACCTGGGAGGCATACATTGGTATATTTAAATAAGAAAATTGCGTGTTTTAAACGGTGTGACAACTTCTTTTCGCAAAAAAAGTGNGGGGAGGGAGAAGGATATTTAATCTTAATAATATTAAAAGTTAACAGTTGGAGCACTGGTAACAACTGGAAAACTAACTTAAACGGAGAAAAACAGACAAAGGGAGAAATTTCTGGATGAAGTGGCCAGATGGATGGGAGCACCAAACAATAGTGAAATGTTAAGGTGGACAGCGGACATACAGAGATGAAGGTCCATGACTGCTTATGCTAGTCGACATGGTAGATCTACTTGAAGAGAAGAATGTTAAATGAAAACACATTTTAGCTGTGAATATGTATATTTTCGGGACTCCTGATCAGACCTTGAAAGACGCCTACGGATTTCGCGATCTGCCTGTGCCCTGGCACAAATTCTTCTCTTCACAGGACTTCAATAGAGACGTTGATGTTACTGCTGCTATCGCCGTTGATGACTGATGATTGAGGCAATGGCTAAGCCTCTGCCGATGGTAAATAATACTGTTGCTGTTAATGACAATAAGGACGCCAGAGACAATGAATCCAGGCATCGGAGATTCACGGGAGATCCAATAGTATCAGCATCAGAGTTTCTATATCTCGCTCCGCTAGGTCCTGAAACCTTAGACAGGCACTTCTACTCGATCTCCGTCATTGCGAACTAATCCGTCAATGAGAAAGGGTATTGTGTACTGAACCACAATACGGAGTATGTCTTGAAGATAGTCAAAATGAGGCCTAAGTCGCTTTTTGGTTTAAGCTTACTATATATGTACTTTTCATTAGGTGAACAACATTTTGAGGGAGTATTCTGGCCCGAGACATAGTTGTTTGAATTNGGGGGGGGGGGGGGGGGGGGGGGGTGTCACCCCATGCGATGAAAAAAAAATTCTACGAAAATCGCGACTGAGTAACCATTTTATACCGTATAATTAATTTAATATGCCTCAGAAAAGCAGGGATTTATCCGTTATTACCGACCGTTTGCCCATAAAATTAATATTCCTGTGTTTACAATCAATTTTACTCTCGACTGCCACAAGAAACAAATTCTGATACACCCCAGGGCCTCAAATCTCAGTTCCTAGGTGAGCGACATAATCAGCCTTATTTTGATCGTTGCAAGACATGAAGAACGTGAAGAAACCGCTGCGGATGATGGTGATTGTACCGATGATTATATTGATGAAAACTACATCGACGACACCACCCATGGACGCAGCGCAGGAAACAAAACTGCATCTCTGTAAATCCAGGTTTGTTCTAGATGACTTGGATGCAAAACGATTCTAGATGACTTGGATGCAAGACGACCAGGGAAGTCCAGGCTCAGTCACCGCGAAATAAGTCCACTGTCAAGGCGAGCAATTAGGCCATGACAAGAGTGTGTCTGTGTACTTGGTATTGAGGGGCAAAGGTCAATTACAGTTTACGGAAACATCTCTCTCTTTCGTCTTACAACAGCCACTACAACCTCGCCATGTCATCGTGATTCTATTTTTTTCTTTACTATGGCGTAAATATACCACGACATGACTGCGGGCAACGAATACACTCTGTCAATGTGAGACGTGAGAGGCACACGGACTGAAAGAACTCGCACTGTGTTCGTGTAAGTTGGAAAGGGAGGTAGGAATTAAGAAAACTAGGTAGGGCTGCACTTACATTACTAGGTTTTAGGAACAAGGGAGACGAAAAACATCTGAAAATATATGAGTATCAGCGCCGCTATCTGTTCTTACAGAAAAAAAGGAAATAAAAGATTATGAAGTAGGGAGATGGTTATTTCTATTCAGTTTTGTACATATAGACAGGTACCGGATAGTTTCGGATGTGTATCCAGCTAAAGGTCTATAGATGTGCTTTTTGTTTATGTGTGTGTGTGTGTGTGTGTGTGTGTGTGTGTGTGTGTGTGTGTGTGAGAAAATGTGTGAGTCCATGCACAAAAGGCCGAGGTAACTGGAAAAGGAAAGAAGAGGTTATATGCTTACTCCCAACCCCCTATCAGGACGACAAAGAACCAGAAAGCAATATTATCTTTCCCCGCACCTTCTATCAAATATATTGTACATAAAAATTCTCTTAATTTTGCAGCCAGTACCCCGTCCTTACTGTCTGCCAACTTTCCGCTCTCCAGTCGTATTGTTTGCAACCACCCAGTTAAGAGAAAGACTAAATCTTTATCTGCCCCTGACAACAAGCATCTCCTCCCCACTCCTTCTACTCTTCTTTCTATACATCTCATTCCTTTTTCAGCATTCCAGCAATTATAATTCATGACGTTCAAATCATCACATCATCAGTTACGTCCTTTTATATTCGTCGCTAGACAGGCGCCCAGTTCTCCCTGTCACACTGTACTGATGAGCGACTGAGATGGATGGTTCTCCTATCATGGGCAATGTTTATGTCTTACATGATTGGCCGCCTTCTATTTTAGAGCCGGGCTGAGAATACGACATTGTGTGCTAGTCTGGCTAATTCCCTGACTTGTGACAAAGTTATACATTTGAGATAATTCTTAGCAAAAGCCATGACAATTATTCCACGATTTAACAAACGTTTAACCTTCCTAAATGCTTAATAAGTATGAGCATTAGGTTATGACATTATTGAAATGGTTGACCCACACGAAGTAAAAATCTTCGCCACAGCACCTGACATAAAACAGTTCACGCTCAATGATCTGCTGAAGAAATTCAGCAAAACGCTTTAAGGTTGCAGGAGCCTGACAGGTCCAAAATCTTTGGGGCAACAGAGTCTGTTCTTTGGACAAATTGTGTAGAATAATCATACAAGCGGAAACCACAGAGCATTAGTCCTGAATTTGTAAAAAAATATTGTTGCAGGTAGCGTTTCCCGATGGCTTCAGCGGATTTCAATTTTACGGATCCGTGGTCTGCAAAATAAAGCCACGTTTTTAACCCCTTTTCATCTAACTTAAAATTATGAACAATCTAAATGAAGAACCTCCACTGTAAACAAAAGTGCGGCACCAGACCTCCGAGCTAGCCTTGGCCGTGTTGGAAAATTTTATTAAATGGCTCAAAGAGGCTTTTACACATTGGCTCCTGCAATCTTTATCATTAGGCAAAATTACCAGAACTTTCCTCTGCGAACACTCTGAAGTTTATATTTTGAAAGGCCACCTATATCATTATCAAATGCTCAGTCATTGACTTGTACTGGTCGAGGCTTATCATTTACAATCAGTAATAATTATCAGTTTAATGTGACAGTCCATCTTATCTCTTAAAAACCCACGAATGACCTTCACATTATATTTGACTGCCTAACAGCTTTCCGGAAGTGGACAAAATCCATGATATTTCAACTGCACTCAGATACTGGTGACACATACTGTGTTGTAAAACGATACCGTTTTGACGGACTTATTTTGATAGGTCAAAAACTAAACTGTGAACGCAGGTTTTTCTAGTGAATTGAAGAGGTATAATATTCATTTGGTTGCAATGTTGAGTTAAGAAGGATGAGCGTCTGTGATGGACGGGATGGGTGATCGCGAGAGGTCTCTAGTCTAACCAGCGTGAACTTAGAGAAAACCTCTTTTTTTCAGTTGTGGTTATACGATATAATGTGGGTAGTCTGCCTCAGCCTATTGAACGCAGATAGCTATCACAATGAATTTGGTTGGACAAGATGTGGCCCATTTTATGAAACACTGATCTATGATGTTGATAGATGAATCCTCTACTTGTCTTCCACGACTGTGAATCCTCGACTGTCTTCTGGAATGTTGATGAATTTACAGGCTTTAGTCTTTATCCAATGGTTATCAAAACTGCTTTAGCGATGATGTCAGAAATAGACTAATATGCAAGTCAGTAGGATACTTCTTGGAGTTGTGCGCACTGGGCCTTTCTTTGATCCTATACTCAGCAGCACGAAATTATTGTTGCCTGATGCTTCCGTCATTGCCAACAACCTTCAGTGATTTGCGATATGGCTACTGGTGAGCGAATAGATTGCATTGGTGCTCAAACTTAGCCATGCTATTTAGGTATGTACTACAAGTGTTAGTAATATATTTGTCATTAATCTATTTTTCATTAATTTTGCATTTACTGCAGATCTACTTCGCTTTCGTAATGAACTTTTCTGTTGCGATGTTTTACTTTGAAAATCCGTAAACTTACTTCTGGCATTTTTTGTTTTTATTCGTTACCTTCCTGTAACAGATGAATAGATGGATGGATGGATGGATGGATGGATGGATGGATGGATGGATGGATGGATAGGTGGATGGTTGCGAGAAAAACTCTGCATAATTCATGACGGAAAGAAATAGGAACAGGTCCATGCATTCAATGCGGCCATTAAACAAGTTCTTGATAGACTCTTTTATCCCTCGGTATGCCGTGACATGTTTGCGCTTGACTTCATTACATTCAAAGTAGACAGGTCGTCCAGTGTAGGGTGCACTGTCCATACAGCTTTCTTTTCATTCCTTGGCAAAACGGAAGACCAGGAAACTAAGAAAACGCTATGTAGGAAAGAAGAGAGCTGGAGCACAGAGAAAACGATCTGAAGACCAGGTACTTTGCCTATTAGGGAGACCGAATCACATTTAGCTACCGTTCGCTTGCCTGCATTCGGTGACTAGATGAGCAGCTCTGGATAACTTGCCACGGTACAATCTTCATTTGTAATGAAACTATCTCATTCACATCTGAGTGTTCGAGTCTAACTCTGCTCCTTCTATTTCTGTTCAGCTACACCCTTCCCCTCCATCCCTATTTCCCCAAGGTTACAAGACTCAGAGAGCGATACCTTCGGCGGGACAATGTAATTTAGAGAAGGGTTGGGAAAGGGGGGGGGGTAGGAGGGAGGCGGGTGAGTTTGCACGAGGTCATGGAAAGCTAAACAAGTCCATGGCTTTTCTAAAGATTTTATAAGAGGTCGAACATTTTTTTCCATGATACTTATGTAACTAAAATCATCACGTTTATTTTCCAGTGATGTAACATTTCCCGGTGACTACTACCGCCACACTGCAGCGCTTTGACGTGTGAAATTTATCCAGCGTTAGCCAAATTTTCACCCAAGCTGACGCATAGGAGAGTTAGTTCCAAACAAAATTTTGAACCGCTAATCCAATACTTCAAGCTTCCCTTGAGAGCTGGGCATTTTCGCAAATTCCAGACACTTTCTTGATCCCAAGTTGTTTTTTTTTGTTTGTTTTTGTTTTTCAGATTTGTGGCAACCCTCAGCCCCCCCCNCCCCCTCCTCCCTCACCCCCCATCTCGCAACTGTACGAAATTGCGTACTCTCCCCTTCCCAATTTTTTTTTGTTTTAGGCCAAAGACAGAAGACGTCGTCTGGCAAAAAGATGGGCATGTCAAAAGATGGCTGACGTGTAGATTATATATGGAAACTGCTGGTAAAAAGCACACAGGTATGGACTTGAAAAGTATTGAATATTATCACTGCTTGCGTGTTCTCACGTCGGCGGTCAGTGACATGTTTACATAAAAGGCTGAAAACAAACGACTCCCTCACTTGAAAGATAGAGACGCACATAGTCGGAGGGGGTGAAGACGTGGGACACAGAGATGGGGAGGGCAGCTCTCAATGAAGAGGAATTAGTCAAGGATATATTATTATGACAGATAGTACTACACAAAAGCGACAAGAGAGAGCAGTGTCATGTTAAAAATGATAACTTGTAATTAAAATTAAATATATTAATGCATGCAATTTGCTTCAATGTTCGGTGCTCATTGTCCTTGTGTATATGTGTATGAGGTGGAGGGGGGGGGGCTGACGGAAGGGGAGTTAGAGAAAAAACGGAAGATGGTAATGGGGAATAAAAACGAAAAGTGAGAGGAATGAAACGATGAGGATGGAGCAGAGAATATGTCCGTGAGATAAGATTTGACGGAATGACAGAAACAAACAAACAAACAAACGGAAAGAAAGAAAGAAAGAAAGAAAGAAAGAAAGAAAGAAAGAAAGAACGAAAGAAAAAAAGAAAGAAAGAAGGAAAGAAAACACTTACATGGTGCCATCTCCCTTGAAAATAATATCCTCTAGATCCGATGGGAGATCTAATCCTGGGTTATCCAAACCTAATTCACGATCTGAAAGAGAATACAAATAATCTGATGATCAATACCTAGTATTGCTAGCAGTGTAGAACCTGTGGCCATATACATAACCCATACTTTAATTCACTTATTTCGTTAACCACAGTAAACACTACTAACTGGAAGTTTCCCGTGGTTATCGCATTGCGTAGTATGGATTATGCGTACGGCCACTGGTCATGTTCAGGAATATTTCGCAATAATATATTTCTTGTATCAAACAGTGTTCTCTAGAAGAAATTATACTCCACTGGGAGATATTTTTCATATCACACACATACGGCATCTAATATGTTGCTCTCTTCCTCTCTGTGATCAATAATGTCAGTGTCCACTGAAAATTTTCTGGCTCAGCCGTGTCAATCCATTCATAAAATGGATTTTATGTCTTGTTCAGTGAGTACCAATTAAGCATGAATCGTCAATTTAAATCTTCACCGTCTTCTTCTTTATCATAGTCATTACCAACTAATGAAATATTTGATTGTCGAAAAATGACTGTCGACTTACATAGTAGTTAAGACTGTGGAGGCATAAAGAAATGATCAATGTCAGGAGAAGACGGCAAAGAAATCCATCCAAAAAGCTGAAAAGCTTTTGCTTTCAATAATATATTAACTGAAAAATATTAAAGACTGATCTAAATGGTGTCATTTGCATAGGTTTATCGAGTCAGCTCCAAATAAATCCCTTGCAATTCATAGTATTCATTCCTGAAAGCAGATACTTGTACATTCATTCCTGGCGTGGAGGGATGGGATAGCAAAAAACCTGGCCTCGTGGGGATNGGGGGGAGGGGAGTATCTGTGTTTGTCTTCCTGCGAGTTTCGGAAAAGGAGTGAGTTGAGGCAGGACGGGCTGTAACACAAATTGTTTGTTGGATAAATCCTCACATACTGTATAAATGATTTTTTTCGCGACGATCTAATTTTCGCGAAAATCAGAAATGGCTTTTCGCGATGATTTGAGATCCGACATAACAGTTTTCTAATAGGACAGTTTTCTCATGTGGGTATGAACGGATAATTCTGAATAATGTGAAGTGACATTACAGGACTGCCTATACAACATATATGACAAGTCTTCTTCGTTTGACAGAGGAACAAACTATTGTTGATAACGTTCAAATAAGGACGGGCTTTAACCAGAAATGACAGTATTTACTTTCTTTTGAGGTTTCCTGCCTCCTACACAGTTTTTTTACTGGTAATAAGCTCTTTGTACATTTTTGAATGGATGATTTTTTTTCTGTGGGAAGAACTCTGGTTCAACTCGCGAATTTCGCAAAATAAATCCTTTTTAAAATAAAAAAAAACCAAACAACTTAAACATTGTGTAACTTCATTAACTGCTATTCTTTAATGGAACTCGGTGGTGGTATGTTACAGAGAGAGAGGTGAGAGCTTAGGTCCCAGAAATGTTCATCTCCCGGGTCAGAACAAAAGGCGGAAGCTCTCGGCTGAATACACAACATCAGTGGTTTGTTCTGGCAAATCTGAATAATTCTGAGTGGAAAACATACTATTTATAACAGACCAAGACAGAATGTCTGACTGAAACGCACGCACGCGCGCACACACACACACACACACACACACACACACACACACACACACACGCGCAAAAAACTCTGTATCAGGAGACAATGCCAATTTTTACTATCAATCGTAACTTAATGCCCCCAACGAAATGTTGTGATTAAGCGGACAATGTTGTCATTGCGTCCCCTCAATGCCCTCGGAGTCTAGAAGCATCACAGTGTGGGTAACCTAAGGCTTTTATTTCACAAATTTACTGTCTACTGTGTACTTTTTCCTTTCTCACTCCATCCTCCTTCTATTGCATCATGTTCTTTATTTATTTCAGTGGGCGTAAGTTTTCACTGGAGGAAAACTTGTGATGCACCGCTCGACCAAAGTTGGAGAAGGAAGCTATGAGATATATATGACATGCACAAACCCTGGCGTGTCTTTCATTATGATTGATTGACATTGATTAGACACTATCGCGAGTGTGGCCTGACACGACGTGTACGGCAGACAGGATGACACACACAAAAAGTGAACCCTCCATTTTATCTACTACTTTGACAATAATCAACAGGTATATTGAAAAGTTTGTAACGAAAACGGTCATGATATGGAGCATAATCATGAAAAAGTTCAATCTTGTGATGCAATTTTGTACAAAGCAATAGTTCTCTGAAATTAGCGACCACACACCGAGCTGGTCCATCTCATATTGATAAGAGAGGATTACACATCGTATTGAATGAATTAATAATCAAGATATCTGGAAAGACACTATACCAGAAGAAAGGCACACTGTAAATCAGCATAAACGATTTGCTTACAACATTTACGGTCAACTCAAATCCTTTACAGAAACAATAAATTGTGTATCGACACAGATGTGATGGGGGTCTTTTGAGTAATCGTGCGCTTGGGTATATGTGTGAGAAGCGAGAAAACAGACGCCCGCTTTTTCTTCTTTTTTGTTTTTCCACTCATGAAATTATGTTGAATTTCATCAGCCACAACAATGGATATTCAAAACAAGTTTGTTAAAAGATTAAATGAAAAATGCACTTTTCTTGGAATTATCCTTCCTGACTCAGCAACATGACCGTCGACATGGTTTTGGACATTTGTAACTCTCACGGTTCCTTCCTGCCTTAACATCAGAATCCCGGCCCCCCTAAACTACTAATAAATGGATCAGCTAAATTGCATAAGTGAAAAAAAAAAGCAAGACGAACCACTAGGAACGCTCCAGAATGCTCTCCACCGTTAAGTTTTTCAGCCATTAGAGCAGAGCGAAAAATTAATCTGAAATGCAGTATTCTGATACATGCATGTCCAAGTTGACTGTTTACCGTATTGCGCCGAGCGGATGGAATTCAGCGAAATGTACAATGAGACAGTATATGTATCACTGGCCTAGCTATACTGTGTGGAAATTTCATACAATTGTCTTAGAAACTTTAAACGTTATGACAGAAAAGGAGCATTCCGATTTTTTTTTTTTT
>JAWQUT010000287.1:487781-515012 GCA_033807755.1 Ellobium chinense | reverse complement strand
AACTCCGTGAAGAAATAACTGTATGTCATAATTAATAGTGCAAATGATTTGTCTCATACAGATGTTCAAGTGACATAAGTTTGATGGATGTAGCTTTAGTGGTTACTGAGAAAATTACAGTTGAGTGCTGGCATGAAAGCACAAATTTACTACATTATGCACCACCAGCACCTTTCCAAGTTCATATACCCACCACCCTTTGCTGTCCCTAGGCCATCCCTTTCTTGCACACAACAATTGAACAGATCAACATGGACATTTATTCTCAGTTGTTTTATGTTAATTATATTCTTGAATGATTGTGTGTGTGTGTGCGTGTGTGTGTGTGCGTGTGTGTGTGTGTGTGTGTGTGTGTGTGTGTGTGTGTGTGTGTGTGTATGTGTGGTTTTTTTTTATTGTTTTTGACAAGGCAAAAGATGCAGCAAGTTGTAAATAATCAGGGTTGAAAATTATAATGAACGGTCCCTGATTTGTTCCTTGACTGCCCGGAAATTTCTTCCGTTCTCATCATAATGGCGGCGCAGTGCGCATCGGCCTTCGATTGGTAGTACTTACCTGAGCATAACTTTGTAAATAATGAACACAATCAAGATTCAAGCAAAAACTGGCAAGTGTGCCTAATTTTTATTGCATTTTATGATGTTTAAACTAGTAATCGCGCGCAAGTCCTGGATTTTGTTATAAAGCATACGCCGATGACTGGTAGCGTTTGGTCCCAAAATGACCCAGATCCCATTGCTATCCAAAAACGATATTTTAAATAATATCCGTGTAGAAAGAATGCCAGTAACCTCACAGTTTTAGGAGTAAGGATTAATACTGTTATAAAATCTAGGGTAAAGATATTCATGCCCAACTCTGTTTGTTGGAGATAAAAAAAAAGATGTTAAAATACGCCGATGACTGGTACAGTCACTCTAGAGATGATCTAGACGTCTAGTCTAGAGAAGATCAGTAATATTAATAATATATAAATAGACTAGACTAATTGGCATAATCCTGGAATAGCACCGATTCGATATCGATATTGAACTGCAATTCGGTATCGATATTGAACTGCAATTCGGTATCGATATTGAACTGCGCTTCATTTAGTCTCATGCCTATATACTCCTGGAACAGCACCGCCGATTTCTCGTATTTTTCGCCTGAACTTTTATCCCCCCAAAATATCCATGCCCCTTTTTTCTTTATTTATCCCCAAAAGGAAACCCTTTTCTCTTTTCAGACACTAGGAGATGGGTTATGCATTTGATTTAGTCTCATATAGACTATATTATACTCCTGGAACAGCACCGACTGCCTGAAAATCACTAAGTTTTTAGAAAGGCGTAAAGAACATTTATCAAGATCGGTCCTGTGCCGGTAGTATATATAATTATACTCCTGGCACAGGACCGCTTCCCTGAAATCCTAAAGAGTTTTACAAGGGCGAGAACAGTGCATTTCTCTTGATCGGTCCTCTCCCAGGAGTATATTATATACTCCTGGCACAGCACCGCTGATTTTTCTCATATTTTGCCTCAGCTTTTCACCCCCAAAAATATCCATGCCCCTTTTTTCTTTATTTAACCCCAAAAGGAAACCCTTTTCTCATTTCAGACACTAGGAGGTTTGAGTCATGCATTCATTTAGTCTCATGGGAACAGCACCGCCAACTTCGCGCATATTTCGCCTCAACTTTTCACCCCAAAAAATCCAAGCCCCTTTTTTCTTTATTTATCCCCAACAGGAAACCCTTTTCTCTTTTCAGACACTAAGGAATTTGGGCCATGCATTTTATTTAGTCTCATGCATACTCCTGGCACAGCACCGACTGCCTGAAAATCACTGAGTTTTTACAAAGGCATAAAGAGCACATTTATCAAGATCGGTCCTGTGCCGGTAGTACTGTATAATACAGACACTTGATTAGCCGAGGCTCTTATATACTCCTTGGACAGTACCGACTGCTTGAAAACCTATTAGTTTTACAAAGGCGAGAACACTACATTTTCTCATGATCGGCCCTGTTCCAGGAGTATAATATAGACACTAGAATTGAAGAGAGCAGGCACACTGACGAAATGAACAGCAGACTACGCGCCACTGAATCCGATCGATAAAGCCATGCGAGCCAGATGTGAGCACACATCACTGTCGCACGCTCAGTGGGCGCGGTGGTGATGGTGACTCGAGATGTGAATACTGGAATTGAAATTATATATCGATACCAAATATAAATGATATCGATACCAAATATAAATGGTATCGACTAAATCGGTGCTATTCCAGGATTATACCGACTAATTTAGTCTGGTCTAGTTTGTTCAACCCTGTTCAACTCTCAGTTCCATGACAATGTGATCATTGTCGATGGCGCTCCAATTCCAAGCACACCTTGTAAACCAGTCTGACAAAATTTTACAGGAGAAACAAGAAAACTTAATTGCCGCACCTGAGTGGAGTCTAGAGTATCTAGACTAGACTAACTAAAATTCATCGGATCATGATCAGCATGTCATGTTATATTCATCGGTGGTCAGTATTTTCTCTTCTGGCTCCTGTGCTCCTTCATTCATTTTATGAGAATTTTGACTGAAGATTTACAAGCTTTGTTAATGACTGCCTTCTTTTAAAAATTTAAAGCAAGACTGGAGGAGACATAAGGATAAGGAGAAAGGGAGATTTTCACCAGGCAGATTTCTGACCCAGTCGATTCTGAGATCAGTGGCAGCGCGAGATGTAACTAAATTCCCTGTCCTGCACAGTCAACAGGTGTTGACAGGACCTGACACTACAGGTGTCAAGACTGGATTAAATTATTTAAGTATTGGGGATAAATCCCCAGATAAGATGGGTCAAAGCTTCCTCTCTCGTAAAATGATCATTGGTCTGAATGAGAATGATTTTTGTTTCGTTGATTTTTTTCCCTTATTTCTCTTTTCATGTTTTTTAAATGATGCTGCTGGTAAAAAAAAAGATGTAGACCAATGCACTAAATTTCTCCTTATAACAGTTTTCTTTGAATCATGTCATTTAGATTAATTCACTTTTGAAAATTGCATACTACAGAATTAGATTACCATTCATAAGGTATTATATGAGAACGATCATGGGCAACAAAATGAACTTCATACAGGGTTTGGGTTTTCCGGGCAGCCTTGATCAATTTTACGTAGAGTGATAAAGTGTGAATCTCAGACCCACCCCCCAACTCCCCATTTTCAGCTCAGTTGTAGCATGGATGGAGTTATATTCCATTCGTGTGTGCGCTTTTTCAAGGTACTTCTGCTGTGCTACAATTTGTTCTTTATGTGCAAAATAGCTCAAAGTTTTGCTGAACATTTCAGAATTTCTGTTTTGGTAGAAGCAGCTGTATAAGATGACACATTATTTTGCCTGTGGCTTTGGATTTCAAATAGTCTTAGATACAAAATGCAGATTCCTGTCCAGTGAGTTTGCTCTCATGTCAGATATAATATAACAGTCAACAGCTTTACTGGTCATTTCAAAAATGTTAAACTTGTGGACCTGCAATTTTGTCTTGAGGTAAAGACCAGTTTACTTTTAGTGGCAATGGCTTTTGTTAGGGATCCCGTCTTGTCTTGATATCATGATGGGCAGTAAGATTAGGGATCTTGTTTCAGTGTGCATTAGGCTTAGGGATGTCTTGATGGGTGTCAGGATGAGGATCAAAATTACTGTGCAACTACTTGTGTCTGTGCATCTGAACTTAAGAGTTTGCCGGTCTCCCAGAATTTGTATTTCGACGACAGAATTGAGGTAAATATTTTTATTTAAGAAAGGATGTATTCTTTCAGGAACAGCAGAAATTTTTGAAAAAGTATGCATTACTAATGGAGAAACTGCCTAGGTGCACAACATCAGTTGTGTGCAAACACAGGTCAAATAACTGTACTCAGTTTTCAGCCGACTTCATTTCCACTTCCATATCCATCCAGGAAGTACATGAACATCCACTTTATTTGAACCAGATGGTTATGATACATGTTACAGACAGTGAAGCTTAACTCTGAGCTACTCTGCTTTGCAGATTACAAACAAGAGCTTTCTCAAGTGGAGGATGAGCTTGCTACTATAGAAGTGGAACTTCAGGAACTGCTGGAACGACAGAGTGTGTTACTTGATAAGAGGACTGAACTGAAGACAATTTTAGCTCAGTGTGAGAGCAGCACAACCCAGAAGGAGCTTAAGTCATGGGAAGGAACAGGTTTGCATTTATTTACAGGGATAACATGACTTCCATATTTTTCTGACCTATCAGGAAATTCAGTTGTCACAACATGAACTTGATATAACAGAATGACTTGGGAAATAAGGTGGAGACTTTTTCTTCAGGATTTTCTTTTGCCATTAAGTCTGTACTAGTGTGTATCATGTGGCCATCTTCGCTTCTTGTGTGAATTCAAGAGGGGCAGATTGATACTTTTAAAATAAATATATTCCATAAGTCAGAAATGACATAGATACGTATCATTGTTGGTATTTTGCCCCATAATTATATCTGATCTATGTGATTGATTATAGTTATGTTGAATTTGTGCCTACACATTTTTCTAGCTTTTTGTCATGTTTGACACAGGTATTTTCCCCTTTCCTTATGTCATGTCTTTCATGAGTTCATTAGCCTGCATGTGGGATAAGTTCACTGTATAGGAAAGTTAGCATGTATGGGTTGGTTGGAAATGTTATGGTAATTCTGTTTCTGGGAAGTCATGACGACATCCTATTTCTAGTGAAAGGTTATGTAGACCTGTTCAAGATGGCAGATCATGAGTGTTCTTTTTCAGCTATGAGAGGCACTCGAGTTCGTCATGTAGAAGTATTTTATGTAATTGTGAAATGTGTTTCTGGGGCATCAGTTTCAAAAACTTATATATATTAATAATTACCATATTATTAATGTTTTAAATGTTTTTTTAATGGTTCTGCTAAGTTAACATTCAGTCATTGTTCTGCAGATTTTCCATGGACTCAAGCTGTGGATCAGAAACTGCAAAGTGTGTTCAAATTGAGCCAGCTGCGGCCAATGCAAAGACAGACTATGAATGCTACATTAGCAAAGGAAGATTGTTTACTTATAATGCCTACTGGTGGTGGCAAGAGTCTCTGTTTTCAGCTCCCTGCTGTTGTTGACAATGGTGAGAAATGGTGTGCATGGAATTCTTAATCCTCTCCACCCGAAATCCCATCTTAACCAGTCAGCCTCATGTCCCTATAACACTTAATATTCTTCCGTTATATTCACACTAGTGTTCACCAAGTGTTGTACTGACTGACATTTCAATATTTTCATGGTATCAATACCGATTACTTTATGTCAAGTCTAGATAAAAGAGAAATGCAGTCATATCAGTGACCAGCTAAATTAGCTCATACTTTGTGATCTTACTTTGTAGATCTATTCCTATACTCAGCCATTAGTCAGCAAACATGGATTCATGGTTTCTATAAAGTTTGTTGAAAAAAAAAGCATCAGCTGAGCTATGATGTATCATTTAGCTCCACTGCAACAATATGGCATGTGAGGTATTCTTTCAATATTCATGCTTATGAGTTGAGCTTTTGTTCAATCAGTCATATAGAAGAAATAAAAGAGATAAATGACTGCTTGCTGTAGACTTGACCTTAGTTTTAAGAAAAGATGTGATCAGTATCCAGTTGGAGTCATATCAAATACTGAAGTAATTGGTATCGATATCATGAAAGTATCGAGAAATTAGTAGGGAGCACACATCTTAAGTAGTGCCCGTCTAAGGACTGTAGACTTACTTTCAATTAACCAACTCTTGTGAATGCGATACATGCTGTTATAGCTAACTTTTGTTTTTACTTTTACTTCTTGGACTTATAGGAATTACACTAGTTGTGTCCCCATTGGTGTCCCTTATGGAGGATCAACAAATGGCCCTTGAACAGCTAGGTGTGGCCTCAGCCATGCTGAATGCTGCCACTAACAAAGATGATCTGAAAAATGTGCAGGTAAGACAAATGGCTCTTACTGCTGTCAAGCGCATTTGCTGTCATTGCATCAGCCTTTGGATATAATAAGGCTTAGACTGACTAACATGACATTTAAGAATTAGTAGATGAAACTAGGACAGCACTGAGAATTTTTTTCTATTTTTGGTGACTCAAGCACTTGAATAACTGTTCTTTTTGAATTGTTATTTAGATACACAATGTTAAAGGGACAGGGGCAGTTTTTTGCTTTACAATAATTGACATATTGTCGGTGATAAGTGCAATAATCAAAAATTTTCTTTTTTTTGACTAAAAATGTGCCTCATAGTCCTCTCCGTATTCTGTAAAAATCTTACACAGAATTACAGAGGAAAAAAGCATTTTATTTTGTTGATTTTATAATCATCTAACTATGCAGGTGAAACAGGTGGGTATGACAGACTCGGCTAACTGAGATTTAAGCTGACGCAGGCGCGATTGTATTCTGATCACTGTTGACCAACATCAGTATGGTTTAGTGAAATAATCCTTTTTTTTGAAGAGCAGTCGGGAAGATGATTGCGTGGTAGCAGGGAACAGGTGGTCTGTCCTAACCGGAGTCTTTGCTGTACCACAATGACTAGTGTGGTAAACAGATTAACTAACGCGGAAGATCGGCACCTCCTGGTTGTCTGTCACTTCTTGCTATTAGAATAATAATTAGTAAAGAGGCTTGGTATCTCTGGCATCTGCATGTACTCGCTGAGAAGAAAGGCCAAGGTGATCACACTGTCTACTGGTTTCTTTAATTGTGTTTGACATGGCCAGTTGTGACGTCCATTGTTATGTCTGACATGAGGGTGAAAAAGGCCTAAGTGCAAACAAATTTACATCTTGTACGACACATTACATGGAATCCAAGCGAGGACTTAACAAGTTTATTATATACAGTGATGGCTACACATACCAAAACAGATAATAGCATCCTTACATGTGCGCTGAATGATCTCTCCAGGACTCTTCACATCACCATCAAGCAAAAATTCATAACCAAGGCCCATACCCAGATGGAGGTGGACAGCGTCCACAGTGTGATTGAAAGATCACTTAGAAACACAGTCATCTATGTTCCTCACGACTATATCAGTGTGTTCAAGAAAGTCAAAATCTTGCCCAAGTCTTATGAGGTCATATGGTCTACGCATAATAAAATTCTGTCCCTGTGGGAAATTGCACTTCAAACTCCCAAAATTTGCACCAAGAATTGCAAAATTTGCATCCAAAAAGTGGTAAAAAGTGCATCAGATTTTGAAAACAATCTATTCTCTCACAATAGATCAGTCATGGAATAATGCTGTCTACTACATGACATATCTCTACTTATCTCACTAAGGGCTGCTCACTGCAACCTGAGACACCTATCTTCATGCACCCATTTACTGTACTTTTTCACAATGCAGGAGAAGAGCAAAGGCCATTTCACTTTATCTCCTTCTTAATCTATTCTGATGAAAGAAAAGTCACAATTTCTATGTCGAATGACAGGAATACTCTTACAATGTACAGAGATGAAAAAAAAAAGCCACACCATTGTTTGCTGTTGAATTAAGAGAACGTTGAATAATCTAAAATTGAGTAAGGTGGATGTGATTGTATTTCCTCTAGCTTTCTTTGCTGTTATCAGGAACTTTTAATTTCCAGTCACTGTCAAGTCTTGACTCTTACAATTTCCAAAAATTCTCTTATTGATGTTTCAGATACTGTAAAGGATTTTTGTTCTTATCTTAGTAATAATCCACAGATTTTGCAGAGTAATATTCACTGGCTTTGCAGTTTCATCTGGGAAAAAAAAAATGCAGAGTTGAAACATCTATTATGAGGCAGAATCTGGAAATTATTAGGTAAAGTGATAACATTGATTTTATGTTATCATACAGTGTTTGTCACTTAGTAGCATGCTATCAGTGATCATGCATTGTGAAAAATAATGGTAATAATATTTTATTGTTCCTACAGGATGACATGGTAAATCCACATGGCAAACTTCGCCTTCTTTATGTTACGCCAGAGAAACTTGCAAAGAGCAAGCGCTTTATGAATCGGTTGGAAAAGTGCTATGGCATAGGGCATCTAGCTCGGATTGTTATTGATGAAGTTCATTGCTGCTCTCAGTGGGGTCATGATTTCAGACCAGGTAAGGGCTTGTGTCACTGTTTGCCAATGTATACCTGGATGGAAGAGGATGTTGGTGTGGGTGAATTTAAACAACTTTGTAACGATAAAGCGAAGTGTGGTGTGCTGTCATGAAATAGTACTTGAACAATACCTTTAACATTTTGTGAACCACTGGTTAAAATGGCATCTTTGTTGAGTAGATCCTGTCAGACTAAATGTATCCATGATCAGCTTCCCATATCTTGATTTCTCATTGTAAGTTCATAGGTCATGCTGGTCAACACTTTATGTACCATGCTCTCTTTAAATTGCTTTACCTCTGCAAGTAGTATTATAAAATTCGGTAACACACACAAAAAAGGTCATTGTGCACGTGCTGAGCCAAAAATATCCTCACATTTTCACTGAGAGCTCTATGTAAATATATGTTAAAAAATAATGAGAATAAAAAAGCATTATTTTATGACCCAAGCCATTTGAAAAAGCTAATGAGAGTCACCTCCAAAAATCATGCTGTGTGGAAGAAATTTGTTTAAAGTACAAAATTTAATCAGCAGACAGGAACTAATGCCAAAGTCAAATAACAAATAAAAATTGTGCAGCATATGCCAAACTGATCCATGCACAACTAACATTCACACTTATAAAGTCTACTCTGTGAGTCTGTGGAACTGCAGGTTCATGTACGCTAAAAATCTCTAGGCTGCAAACAGTTCAGTACTGCTGTGATTTGGGTGACAGGAGTAATCTTTCTACCCTGTCCCCTCCTCTGTCCACACCATCGTAGCAGTTAGCTGCCATAGCCCTTATGCCCACTTAGGTATCATCTCTGACATTGTCTATGATTGATTCACCCTCATTCCGTCATATAAATTTGCATTCATTGCTGTTAGCCTTTAACTCTTTACCTGAATCACAATCTTGGGGGCTAAAATCACACTCATATTCAAATTATGAAAAAAAAATAAATTGCAAAAATGCAGAAACTTCATCAACTGAGTCCAAACAATTAATGCAGGATTTTGACATGTTGAAAGTAATTGTGAACAGTGAAATGTCATCCTTGGAGTTTTGGCATGAAATAGTATCTCTGAATACTAAGTAATATGTCCATGACATTATTTTTGCTATAAAGTCCAGCATTGCTGTGATCACTGATTATTTTGCCAGAGAAATCATTCATGTCCTTTTTGCAGCAGTCTGTGGTAAATATTTTGACCTGCCTTCAACATCATAACTACTATAAAATATGTCATTCACTTCTGGATTTATGGAGAGCACAACTTATGTGTCTGTCACACAATCAAAGCCAACAGTAGGAATTGGCAATAATACACTGTATTATAGTATACCAATGAATCTTTGTGCTTGTCAGATATGTGCATTGTGAGTCAGCAGACAGGCATAATTAATGATACCAAGAATAACTAGCAATAAATTTTACATGAAAAGATGTATGCCTACTCTTCCATGTTCATAATTTATCCCCTACCTGTGTGATATGAAGTTGAAGCAAGAAGTTACAGTAGAGTCATTTCATTGCTGCCTGTGAATGAAATTCAGACTTGTTCTGCATTGGCTGATGGTTGAATATCGTTATAATATTGCCTGGTTTCAATTTTAATGTCCTTGCGGTGCATACAGTGGCTTACTCTACACTGTTGAAAATGAACGGTTGGTCTCACTGTTTGCCTATCATGTTTGTCAGGTTGACTGAAATTGTGTTTTCTATGTACTTAGGATCTCTGTTTTACTTTCATACATGTATCAACCAATTTCAACTTACTTTTTACATAGAATTTGAATTCCTTTCACTACAACATAAAGGTGAAGCAGGTTGTGAAAATGGCTTATGTCTCACATATTGATTAGTGTCTGATCTTTTCCATACAGACTACAAGTTTCTGGGCATCATGAAGCGTCAGTTCCCTAATGCTCCCATTCTCGGCCTTACAGCAACTGCTACTGTGAAAGTCCTGGAGGATGTGAAGAAAATCCTCAACATTCCAAAGGCTCTTTTATTCAAGGCATCCTTTAACAGGCCAAATTTATATTATGAGGTTAGTGTCTATAATTTCTATTCTTGCGTGTAAATTATCTGATGGATTCCACACTTGACCTCTTGTAAGATACAGTCTAGTATAATTTATAAAGTAGTGTTATCTCCTCAATCCAAGGACTGCTAAATCTGAGATCTGTATGTTGGATATTCAGATTGGCTAGATCATTGTGTGATGTCCTTGGGAAAGACACTTGAGTTTTTATTCTTCACTGGCTTCAGGTCTCAAGGAATACTTTCCTTTAGGGCTGAACGTAGTGGAAGGACACAGCTTAATCACTTAATGCTGTGGAAAACTAGGTATGAATTATGGATTCTATTTGTGTGATGGATTTATATATGATGATTATTTGTGACACTAGTACACTGAGGTAAGGTAAAATTGGACACAATATTGTGACTGTGGTACACAAAAATGTTGAATGATTTTTAGGAAACTTTGAAACTCAATAGTGAATCTGTGGACGGTTGGACTAGAAATGGTGCAGTGTATACTAACTGAATGTAGAAATGATGTTGAGACATACTGTGTGGTTGATTTTTCAGGTTCGAGAGAAGCCCAGCACACAAAAGGAAACTATGGATGAGATCTACTCACTCATATCAAACCGATATCGAAGCCAGTCTGGTAAGTGAAGTTTTGACTCATTTCACAAATTTTCAGCAATAACTGGTCATTTCTTACTCTCACGAAATCTAATATAGGCTTTCCTTCGCCAGAACTGAATGGTTCTGTTTGAATATAGCTCAAATTTGATACAACGTACCTTAATTCTTGTCTGTGATACTAGGCTAAGAGCATTCACAGCTTTGCAAAAATAATTTGTTGGGAGATTAGTATTGAGTTTTTAGATCACAAAAAAGCAAGAAAATGATTCTAGTGGGAAAACCATTAGTTGTTCATTTGTTGCAAAACATGAAATTTTAGCTAAAGTACAAGCTAATTGCCTGTGACAATAAATAAATTTATCTAAGTGCATAAAGCAAACACATGTGACCAGGCTCAGCTTCTGAAATGGAAACTAAACTCCTAGTTTGGAGAGAAAATGGGAGAGTATACCTAGGTTTTTGAAGCATCATACTCACTGGCCCTCACTGTCTTATAATTTAAAATATCACTACTGTCATCTTACCAGATTTGGCATCACCATTGCTAGTAACTGAAGTCAGATTGCAAGAAAATTTCATAATTCGCAATCTGGCATCCTTGTAAAACACAGAACTTAACTTACTTGTGTGCTGAGACATTCAGACACTCCACTGTCTGTTGATGTCCTTTAATGTGCACGGTCAGTGTCAGGTTTAATTCACCGTTCAAGTTAAAATTGAACTAAAAAAATACAAAAATACCTTGAAAGAAAATAGCCACATAATATCTTAGTCTGACCTCATCAGTTGATCCATGGTTTGTTAGATATGGTATAGGATTAACTCAGACTGACACTGGCTTCTGATTTTATGTCAGTGTAGTATGAAGCATTTTTTAACAGTTCCTCATGAGAAAAAGTTTTTCACAGACTAAGCACATTCTCATATCAAGTAGTAAATCAAACAATGAGGAACACTGCACTGGTTATGATCTACAATTCTCAAAACTCGCTGGGTGATTTTATTTTGGAAAGTGAAAGTCTACAATGGTAAAATCAGGTGTAAATACAGTATAATTGAATCAACATGAAAACTTCACATAATATTTAACTTCAAAGATGGTTTTTCAAAAAGTGCAGAACTGGTGGAATGCACGGTTATGGAAAAAGACCATATTTATTCAGCTATTATTGTTTCTGTTTATCTTTACTGGCAGTTGAAATGCATTGTCTTTCTATTTGTTGAATCCAAGCTTTGTGCTCTGTTTGTAGAAACTGAAAGAATCTACACTGAATTGCCTATCTATATGCTCCATGTTGCTTTTTTTAATCATCTTTCCACTTTCAGCCACCATGTTTGTATCACATAAATAATGACATCAGTTGCCCAGATGTCTCAGATATCTGCCTTTCTATACAGCCAGTATGGTGTTAACTCCTTTTCTCCCCCCAGGTATAGTTTATTGCTTTTCACGCAAGGATTCTGAGGAAGTGGCTTGTGAACTGCAGTCTCGGGGGGTCAAGGCTGGTTGTTACCATGCGGATATGGATGCAAGGTCACGTAGCCTAGTCCATCGCAAGTGGTTGTCAGGGGAAATACATGTAAGCACCAGAGTACTTAATTTTAAGTTTGGTTTACACAGAGTAATTCAGTCTGCTCTAATATAGTCTAGTAGTAGTATAATAAAGCAAAACCAAGTGCAGTGGGAAGACCCAAAGTAAAATTTTTTAATGCAAGTACATAAAAATATGAAAGTATAATAATATATAACTTAGCTTTCGGGCCGTGCCCTTCATCAGAGTATAAAATATGTGAAATAAGTGTAAAAATAAAAATGTTTATATATACACTAGATGAGATAAACTAGCGATTATGTAACTTTTTAAGAAGAATAATCGTTTAAGAATAAACTGTTTCTCTAATGAAAACCTAGGGTTGCTTTGCAACCTTGCAAGTGAAAAAGAGTGGCACATCAAATTTCAAGGCTGTTTATGGTCTTATGAATAACATAAGCATTAAGTGAACATGTTCTCCTTATCATAATCACAATATGAGCCTTTCCTAAAAGTTCGTCCTTCATAGGTACGATACTCTTTACAGCTGATTTCATAGAGACAGGACATGGAAAATCAAACATATTTGGTATAATTGGATCCTGCGAAGGTCACAGATAAACCAGTAGAAAAATTACACAGTTGGGGAAAGTAGTATTCAATTTGTTTAAGAAAATATTGCTGTTTTTTTGTTTTTTCAAGCAGCTCAAGGGGGACATTTTTTGGAAGGGTGATTTGATGCCAATTGCAAGACACTGTAATACAAGTGGCTAAACGGTTGTGATTTGTCACATAACAGGGAGGGTTCAAAGGACATTTTGAGACTGGTTTGGATCATTAATCCAAGGTGTAACCAGCGTGGGGGTCACTTTAAATTTGACCGACCGGATATAACGCTTGTCGTGAAAATATACTACTTCACGTTAGTCCATAGTGCAGGCGTATGAAAGGATCAGAAGAAAAAAATGCATTGCTTTTATGAAGTTAAGATGTTTACAAGGAGTTTTCAGTACAGCAAAGGCATAATTTGGGGCTTAAAATCACGGAAAACGATGCCTTACGATCACCAATGATGTCTGTCATGAGATCGTTATGTCCGTAATACGCGTTAATTTTCGATACTAAAATTGCCTAGTCACCGAAACCCGTTTGTTGAAATGGAAGTAGACATGGCACACGTTGAAATGATGGCATCCCACAAGGCTATGACTCCACCCTGGTCGCTCAAGACGTAAGTATTTCTTTGTCGTGAATGATATTCGAAACGTTATGTCCGTAAGAAAATTATGTGAAACGTTATATCCGGCACACATTTTGTGTAATTTTCATGTTTCTACAGCGCAAACTAGTCTCTTGTGCATTTTCTGTGGCATAAGCAGCCACGCACTTCTCTTTGCTGTGCTCCACATGACTAAGAAGCCGATTGATGTTCAACCGGGGGAGAAAATAATGGCAATTCACGACACAGTCTTTGTCGTGAACGTTATGTCCATCTTTGTGCCCATGTTGTGACCGTTATGTTCGCATCTGTGCGTTTGTTGTGAATGTTATGTCCACCTGGATCAAAGTGAGCTTATGATAGTTAAAGCCAAAGTCTATAAAAATCTGTTAATTTTAAATTCAGGAGTATGGCCTCATGCCAAGTCAATATAATCAGAGAAAATATTCAGTCGGTACGGAGGGAATTCTGGACTTCGGCTGAGCTTCAGTCCGTCTTAACGTGTAATAAGAAAACTGGCTGAAATCGTCAGTCAGTCCTGCAGTCCGTCCTCAAAGCCAGAAAATCAGGCAGCGCCTGATTTTTTGGCGTCCGAACTGTCTGCCGGGAGGAGGAGGTGGCATGTCTTTGAAGTTTTCTCCGCCGGTGATAAAATGCCCGTTTACAAACTTATTGAAAATGACATCTTAGCGTAAAAATAATATTAAATTCGGAATCAGCATATCAAATTAACAAAATGACTCGCGAATAATTTGTTTTATTACTTTATTTAAAAGTTTAAAAAAGTGCCAATTTCTTTCATTGTGTAGGGCTTGGCATGGTGTTCTTGTGTTGACATTGATGACCTGTGTCATTGTCTCGGTATACGTCTAGCGAAGATTTGTGCACGTGCTGTCTTTGCATTGTAGACCTTTCTATTCTATTATGGCGACGTGGTGCATCGAAATCTATCGTTCTACTGACTGTTTATGGAAAATTAAATCAAAAGACTACAGCAATAAGTTTTAAAGAGAAAAGGCCTATGAAAAACGTTGAATTTTGTAAACAGTTTATAGCGGCTCGCATCACTGTTTATTGTTTAGCAATCAGTGGCGATATGAGAGATAATGTAAATTATTGTAAATAAGTCTCTTCGTCCATGCTCATGAAATTGTTGAAGTCCTCGGGAAATGCTCTTATCTCCTCCAAAATATTTGTGTGTGAAAGCTCACTCCTCTTTAAAGCCAGTTGTTTTGTTTTTTTTTACCACATACATGGCTTCGTTTGGCGGGAAATTATTTGTGTGCTTGTGTGATCCGAATGGCCTTCAGTTTGATCGTTGCTTCTAATACACGTACGATGGCCTGCAGGCTGACTGCTGCAGTCAAAAAGTTCTTCCGTACCGACTGTACATGTAATACCCAGTGATGTTTTCGGTGTCCAAACATTTTGGGGCTTGTGAACAGAAATGCCAAAAGCAAATACATTATTTTTCAAGGATTCCATTGTAGGCATAAAACAGCATTAAATCTAGTCAACTTTAAAACTGAATCCTTTTTGCCATTCACCTTTCAAATCCCTGCTCAAATTGAGTGGCCCAGCATTTTTGGCTAAATTTCATCCTTGTTCCATGAGTCTGTTAATTTATTAATAACAGAAATATTTTTTTCAGCGCTATTTTTAATTTTACCCTCATTTGGCCATTGAAAACTTCGGGTTGTGATGAAAGACCCTGCTTCAAGACGCAAGAAGTAAAAACAGAGTACCAGGCTCACTTCAGAAATAGAAATTCCACTGATGATCAGTTCAGGGAGCGGGAGCGAGAGCGTGAAAGGAAAAAGGCTGCTCGAGCAAAATGGGATGATGAGAGGAAAGAAAGACACAGACAACAGTGCAGGATGAATCAGAAGAAGAATTGCATATTAAGTTACTGGCCATGACCAGTTTTGGAATTTGTGTTTAAAACAAATCAAGAATACTTGAGTTTGAGGCAGAAGTTATTATAACACATCACTAAACATTGTCATACAGTAATCACCCCACACTGTCCATCATTTTTTTGTGAAAGTTGGTTGTGTGTATGGTTGAGGATAATAAATGATAGCAGCTAGTTGGCTGTATCCATTGATGTTCAAATAAACTTCTTGTATGTAGTTAAATAATTTCTTGTTTTCAAATGGGGGTTTTGTCGTGAGAGTTATATCCATAGGACTGTTTTTCAAAGCTCATTTTAATACATATTTGCACTGATAAACCAAAAATTTTGCTGCAGTATTTACTATGTGAATTGTCTTGCTGTAATTATGTATGATTAAAGCTGATCTCACAAGTATTTGGGTTAGTAAGAAAATGAGTATGCCATTCTGTCTTGTGGATATAACTCTCATGACATAAATATCTCACATATATGAATGTTTTCATCTTGAACAACGTTCTGTGTGTTTACATTATGTTTATGTCCTGAATGCTTGTGGGATTTGCCTGGAATTAAGGAGAATTCCCATTATTTTGATCTTAAGTGAGACACTTATGTCATGAGAGTTATATCCGTAAGATTGTGACACCTCAATAATAAAGGCCAATTATCTCATCAGTGCCTGTTTCACTTTCGTGGACAGTATTATTTTCTGAAAATACATAATAAACTTTAATGAAACGCAGTGATTTTGCTGTTATTTTCTAATTTTGAATTTATGTGTGTCTTTTCCCCCTTTCACTGCTGAGGTTTTAGGAAAGGCTCATATAGTAAGCTGTAGGTTGTCAAGTATTTCACTCAGCAGTTTTGTTTTTACATGTTTTCTGTCATAAATTTTTCCTCAGATAAGGATGGTGTGCCACAGTTAGGATCTCAGCTTGTTATATATAGAACTGGAAAAACATTAATCAGTTTTTCCGTCTAGTTTCTAGGTTAAAAGTTAAGGAAGGGATTTTTATTTGCCTATTAAGGGGGAGACAAAGAAATATTAATTCTTGTTATTCTTCTCTTTGACTTGATTCATGAAGGTTGTTGTAGCAACAGTGGCATTTGGAATGGGCATTGACAAGCCAGATGTGAGATTTGTCATTCATCACACTATCAGCAAGTCCATGGAGAACTTATATCAGGAGAGTGGACGTGCAGGTCAATTTCTTACTCAAATTTGTTTTTCAGGAATGCTTTAGTTATTAAGGGAAGGTGAAATTTCTTTATGAAATTTATGAAATTTTTCAGTAGTGACTGCATGTTCATGTAAACTCACACAAACCAACTAGGACCATGGCCATTCTATGTTGCTTTTTAATGCTGAATCATATGGGTACAGTAGCTAGAGCGAGAGCTACTGTATGTAAAAGGAAGGGTGGGTGTGCTTTGATTAGGCACTTTACTGAAAATTTCAAACATCTCATTTATCATTACAAATATGCTCAATAAAAGCAGCATGTGCTACTGATCACTATACATTTTGAATTTCAGAGATATCTCTTTTGGTTCAAAAGTTATGAATTTTTTAAGTAATTAATTTTGGGGTAAAAATAACAGAGTTTTATGGCAGGAATTTCATGACCGTCAAGTAATCTTCCATCCTAAAAACGTCATATTTTTCACCTGACCAATTTTAATAAAATAAATCATACATCAAAATGTTTGTCATATTAAGCACATTTGTTTTAATTATGTTCAAAACACTTTTAAGACCTTTAACATGATGATAAACACTCCTAAAGCACTAAAATCTAGATCTAGATCTTTGATAGCGACACAGTTTCTACTTCATTGGAGAATTCAGCTATTATTGAATTCACAATTCCACTGAATGGAATGGTTTTTTTCTTGCTCTTCTTCTGAGACGAATTGTCTAAAATCAAATGAAGGGCTGTGGCATTTGTACACTTTGATGTATTTCTGGCAGTGGCAGCAATAAAATCTCTCACCACATCTTCAGCAGTCTTCATGATATAAAAATGCGTCAGTCTTCATGGGTAGATCTGAAATGCAAAAATTCAGAAATAATTCCCTGAGAGGGATAAACAAGTCCTAAAAAAGGAGGAAAGGGTAGGGGAAGTATAACCTTCACACATGTCACTATAAGGCAGAAATACAAAAAACAAACTTATAGGTGATGTTTGAAAAATTAGGTGTGAAGAGGAGGAGGAAGAGGTCCAGGGTAATTTTTTAGCCCATGACATTCATAGTTGAATTCCTTGAATATAAATACAATCAATAAATGCATACCAAAACAAAATACACTAAGATTAAGACAGTATTCATAGCCAAGACATCCAGGCCTAGTTTCCAGTGTCATTTAATAATGGCTTGGATCCAGATCTAGATCTAATACATGTAATCCCTTGACATGACAAGAAGATATTAAAATGTGTTCATAAAACTAAGGTTCAGTGATTCAAAAGGCATTCTGAGCTTCTTTTTACTAAATAAAATCCCGATCCAAGCCTCTCCACAATGAGGCCAAGGGAGCTAGTCAAGCGACCGGCCTGGGAAGCCCAATATTGCGTCTACGGCGGTTACCCCTGTCACTTTGGGCATTCAATAGCTCGGCGTGGAGAAGTTGCATGCCAATGAGTTTAGGCAAATATGAAGTGCCTACTTTGATTTGATGCTTGCATCACATGTAAGTTGTAAGGTGACAGGCATTTTGGTAACTGTTCATGTTCATGAATGTTAACTTCTTACACAGTGATAGCTGAACAGTCTTGACTCTCTCTGCAGGACGTGATGACAAGAAATCAGACTGCATTGTGTTTTACCGCCTGGCTGATGTGGCAAGGCAGAGCTCCATGGTGTTCACTGAGCAGACAGGACTGTCAAATCTTCATGGCATTGTCAGATACTGTATTGATGTCGGCAGGTATGAGCAGACTGGCAAAGATTAAGGATATTGAGAGCAGGGAAAGGTGTTGCAGACAGCTCTTCGTTCAAGGCCAAAATGGCAAAGTGCATTTATTTCTATTCAGTTCTGTTCACATTTCCTGTTTTCAAGAAATTTGATTAGTGTCAGAAGGTAAAGATTTGATGAATGATCACTTTAATGAATAATTTTGTGTAAGTGCATTGCTCATAAAAGTCTCGAGTGTGAAATAAACAAGAGGCTGACTGCAAATTCCTGCTGTTGTGCCAAGTGATCTGGTTGATGAATGGGGACATGAAATTGATGAATGAAAATATCTTTGCCCATGCCTTCCCTTCCAAAGTTGATGAGCAAGCTGTTTTGATATCGTCCTTTTTATGGTGGACATTTACAAGTAAGTGGTAGACTACAAATGTGGCTTTTGCAGTTTTGGTGAAATACATATTTGATGGAACACAGATGTCAAAATAAATGATATATTTTCATGCATTGTGTTAATTGAAAGATGTACAATATCTTTCATTTCAGCTGTAGAAGATCCATCATAGCCCGTCATTTTGGTGAGGTTTGGGACAGTTCCCATTGTGAGGGCATGTGTGACCACTGTGACCCAGTTAGAGGGAGAGGTAGGCGTAGATGAGAAATTTACTGCTTGGGTGAATAATGAACAGTACACTCCACAAAATCTGACAAAACTTTAAAAACTATTTCTGTTGTTGCATCAAGCATTTATTAATTGTGGACACGCGTGTCAAAAACAATTTTCTGTTTTCCAGTATCTTTTCCCTCTGAAAATTATCTATGGTGCATGCCAATAAATCTGGCGAATAAAGAGCATCATTCTGTTACCGCATCATGTGTGTGTTATATGATGCAATAAAAACAGTTGGCGTGACCAGGATTTGCTCTTGTGTTTAGAGTTATTCCCCTTTCCCGAACAGCAGTGGTTTTGTAACTAAAATATTAAAATGATGACGTTACTAAAGTTCAAATAACTACAGACACCTCTATCTGACAATGTATTATTCAGCTTTTAAATAAGGTTTTGGTCATCCAAATTCAAAAGTAAAGTCTGTCTGCGTAAGCCAGGTAAAGTAGTCTGTAATATTATTGCCTCAGCATGATTTTGTTTCATACAGTTGTCATTTACAGTGGGATTAAAAGATTTATACGGATGTGTTATCACCCGTCAGCAGAGCACTGGCTAGACAGCTTGGCTGTGTGGGTAGAGTAGAACATATTTGACGTAAACTTATTGCCGCCATGTTTGCAGAGGGTGTAGGAATTTGGAATTTGCATAACATAATCCTGTAGGTTGTCTGGGGCAGGCAGAGGCTTACATCATGTTGACAGCCACTTGAAAGACTGTTTTATTGGAATAACAGGGTATCATATGATTTAAGATGGTCTGTAGGACGATGCAGCTTTCCTTTAATTGCATCCTTGATTCAGCTTTTGCATGAAGTAAGCTCATTCTTCATAAGTGTTTGCAATAACAGTCTCAAATTCAAATTATGTAGAGCATATCAGGTTTGAATTAGAGCATTTTGAAAACCCAAGGAGAAACAAATTTTGAAAACGCAAGGAGAAACAAAAGGACAATCTAAAAATAAATCATGAGGGACAGGACTTTGATGGTAGGTTTGTAATGGCAGTCATATGCATCTTAGAAGCTCGTGTTCAGGTTCCCAATGATGGCAGTGTCGCTCCATTCTGTGACGTTGCCAAGAAGCTTCTGCATATATTCCTGTACACTCAGTTGCATGTGTATATTATACATGCCTTTTTTGCATATATGAGTGTGATGGCTTTTGATTTTGTTTTCAGTATGGAAATGTTGCTCACTGCTTCTGAAAGATGAATAGTTACAGATGATAAATTGCCTAATATGGCCACAGTTCAGTAGGACAGTATGAAT
Source organism: Ellobium chinense (assembly GCA_033807755.1). Classification (NCBI taxonomy): domain Eukaryota; kingdom Metazoa; phylum Mollusca; class Gastropoda; order Ellobiida; family Ellobiidae; genus Ellobium; species Ellobium chinense. The sequence goes on along the minus strand of JAWQUT010000287.1, from coordinate 494,728 downwards.
GGTTGATTGACCCATTCTTTTTATGTCATCGTTTTGAGAATGTACAAAACCAAGCAGTTTTGTCTCAATTAACCTTCACTGGCTGTTGTGGGTATTTTATGCCCCAGGGAGGTTTTCAAATTCGTATAACTTTTGAATGAAAAGTTGTTTTGCCTCCATATTTCTTGTATTCCTCAAGTTCCTAATTAGCTTCACTTTCATACATTTGAAAAATAAAAGAATAATTGTGTGTTGATTTTCACTATCTCATTAAGGCTGTCGTGAGGCATACGGATACCCGTACTTCGATATAGGGATTTTTCAAAGTAGCGAGTCGGCCGTTGGGGTACACGCAGCTGTCCATACCTTTTCTGTAGCATACCACCAGAACAACATGTTTGGGTTCTTTAGTTATGTAATCTAAATAAGACGCTAAAATTACCGTATATGTTTACTGATAAAAGTGGCTGTTTTGTAGGACAGTATAAAATGATATGATGCTTACAGATAGAAGGTTAGATTCAAGACTGAGGTTTTTAATTTAAATACATCTTCTATAGAAGAATTGTGAGGTGGTGACTTTTCAAAAATCAGTCAAATGGTGAAAAAACTCACATGTAAAATATCTAACTATAGATCCATATTGTGGAAAAAAAATATGACCTTTCTAAAATAAAAATCACACAAATCGGGTACCAAAATTTTTGCGGCAAAAATGTGCGCAAAATGAAGGCAAACAAATTTCATTGTTCAACATATAACATTACAATGAAAAGTAGTACTGCATAATTTCCTCAATCTGTATCATAAATGTTTCTGACGAGAGCATGAATTATTCCGTTCATGACCATCCTACAGAAACAAAAGACTGCCATGAGCCTTTGTAAGGAATGTTAGTCTATGTTTCTTATTCCTATCTCAAGGCATAGCTATTAGCTGCACCCTCGATTCAAAGTTTCGAAAGACAAGCTGACATGTTGGAAAAGCAATGTTGTGGATCTCATTCTCTGTGTTGTGCTGCAGTTGTTGGTACTTTCTTAAAATATTTAATACAGCCTGTCTTTTAAGTCTTTATGTAGCTTGGGGGGAAAATAAGAGAGTTGAAATCAGGTAAATGGGGCACCAACTCAATGTCCAAAAGTCTGCTGATGAGATGCTGTCCAGACTTGTCCTTCAACCACGCAAGAATGACATTTGCAATGTGAGGTGTAGCCCCAATCTGCTGAAACCATGATGAAAATGGCGCTGTCCTAATGCTATCCAGAACTGCTGGAGCATGGCAATATGCCATTCTTTGGTCACCGTCATCGTCCCAGAGCCAGGTCACGGCTGCTAAAGACCATCCAGGCTGTGCATTTCTGTTTGTATTCAAGTACATATGGTGGTGGCTGACCGGCCCAAGAGGTACAGTTTGTTTTTTTCATTTGATATAGCTGGATACCAAGCAGTGCACTTCATCAATCCACCCTGGTTGGCTTTCCATTTTGATCTGAAATCAATTACATATTAGCACCCTGGCATCAATGTCAAGACTGGCATCAATGTCAAGATCACTGAGTTATACTGTATTTAAAGGAAAGCTAAATCATCCTGCAGACCATGTTAATTCATGTGATACCCTATTATTCCGATAAAACAGTCTTCAAAGTATCTGTGCACATGATATAATATGCCTAGTCATGACAACACAGGGTTACATTATACAAAGCCCGAATTCTTACACCCACAGTGTGTGGCGGCAAGCTTACATCAAATATGTTCTAGCTGTACGGCCAAGCTGTCTAGCCAGTGCTCTGCGGACAGATGAGAACATGTCGGTGTGAATCTTTTAATTCCACTGTAAAAGGCAGCTGTGTCAAATGAAATCACGCTGAGGCAATAGAAATGCAGAATACTTTACACGGGTTACACGGTCAAATTTACTTTTAAATTTGGATGACCAGAACCTTAATTGAAAGCTGAGTAATTAATACATTGTTAGATCTGAAATATTTTCAGTTTTCCTGAGTTTCCTATATTTTTTGCAAGCCCCTTCCCCTTTTCCAAAAAGAAATAGCTTGACTGCCGTTTAACTGAAATTTGTCAACATTCAGTCATGCAATATTTGCCCATAATGACCTGATTCCCATGAATTAAACTGGCTGATCGAGAAAAATATCAGAAACTATCAAGGTAAGATGCTCATGTGAGTGTTTTCCAGTGGATAGATAGGTGGCAATACTCCTGTGTGTTTCTTTCACAAATGATGGCTAGGAGAAGGAAATAGATATTCTAAATCTAATGCACATAATGTTGAATGTTTCATTGAATTCATATCTGCCTTTGTCTGAAAACTAGTGGTAGGCTGCTAATGCATCATAATTTGCTCCTCCAAGCAAGTATGAAAAGCATGCCCACCCTTCATTTTACATACAGTAGATCCATACCCATTGGCATCATTATTTATTTCATTATGATCATATTATGGCATATTCTACAGAAAGTTGATTATGATCATTATCTTTGTTTTGCGCTCAGCACCAATAAAATAGTTAAGGTATTACTTTTTTTTTTATATTCTGCCGAGCTCCTGATAGAAACTGGCAATTCTTTTAATTCGAAGTATGGTTAATCTGGAATGATTTGTATGGTCCCTTCAGTAGGACTTCATGGTTACTGTCCTTTTCTGAGAAGACTAGACATCTGAATTGTGTGAGATATTGTTACGAAGATTTACAGAGAATTGTATGTGTTAATTTTTGCTGTTCAGGACCAACTGAAAAGAGAGATGTGACCAGACACAGCCAGGATGTGCTGTCTTTACTAGATGCAGCCTCCTCAACAGATCAGAGGGTAACAGCAGCCAAATTAGTGGAAGCCTGGTATGGTCGAGGAGCCTCTAGTCTTAAGGTCAGCAGAAACATTTACTGGATAAGTAAGATAAACTTAGAGAAGAAATAATAAATTCTTCACAGAATGTGTTGGTTAAAGATATTTCACATCACTTACATTCAGGATGAAAAAACATGCTCATGCAAAGAACAATCCACTGTGGTCATCTGTTATCTGTCTAATTGTAATTTCCATTTCATTGACAACATTTCTGAGATAAAAAGTGTTATATAAATGTCATTGGGTAATTAGAGCTCTTGCAAATGACATCTTTTTCCATGTTCTGGCATTAATTATATTTCTACATGAGCTCATGAAGATAGGTCATTTTAGTTAATACACTCTAATTTATCACCAAACCCTTAAAACCAAACTAATATTATTGTGAGATATTTTGTTAGTCCTGTTATTTTCTTATACAGTATTTTATTTTGCTCATTATGAAATGTGCCAAATGTTAATGCGAAAAGCATGGCTAATGCAAAGGATTGCCAAGCCCCCAACCACTCCATGTTTTAGGATGAAACATTTATGAATCAATAACAGACCAGTATGGACACGCAGTGATGGACTTTGAAATAGTTTTTTCTTTAATTCAAATTTGGAAATTGGCCTGTATTATGTACTTCTGTCAAAGTCTGAAGTGCTTCACATATAATTATTTATACTTTCTTTCCGAGTTTCACACATATTTATATGTTTTTCAGGTAAAATCTGTGGTTGCTCCTAGCATTGGTAAAGACAAAGCAGAGAGGATTGTGGCTCATCTCCTTGTCAGTGGTTATATTCAAGAGGACTTTCACTTTACTGCATACAGTACAATTTGCTATATCGTAGCAGGTAATGTAAGATCCTTTAATTGCTTACGTTCAGTTTATTACATAATAGGAGAATAATAATCAAAGTACAATATTTCTTGAACACTAAATTTCCTTTTTGCTGCTTTCACTTCTTGCCAGTCATTGCACAACCATCATACTGTCAGGTCATATCAGAAGAATATGGGGAAGCACAAAAAAATTGAGAGTTCTTATATTTGAATCTTGGGCACCCTTCCTTGCAAACATTTTATACCACAGTTCCATCTGATACTAAAGGTCATTCCTCATCTGATGGGACATAAAAGTCATAGAACATAAGAAGAGACAGAAATAGGAGCACAAACTTCTCACATATATCTACACCCTGTGCCTAAAGTAGCCCATATACAGATTAGTTAAACTGCAATGTTTTGCTGGAGGCACTGTTGTCAGTGATGTGTTTCAAAATAAGAGTGGAAAAAAAAACAGATTGGCATTCATGGAAAGTCATTTTTGTTTTGAATGTAAGATTTCCTGAGTCAGTTTGATCAGAACATGTGAGAGTATTATATTTTTTTCTGGCTGGTGCCAGGCAACATCTAGGGCAGTGTCAGTTCAATTTTCTCTTATTTCAAGGCCAGATTTATATAATTAGTTTATTACATTCAAGATCCTCCCACTGATTGATGGATTGACATGTACTTTGTCGTAGACCTTAGCCAGCTTACCTTTTTTACTTTTGTAAAATACATCTACAGTTTTGAATGAGGACCTTTTTCATTTCAACAACTAATTACAGTAACAAAGTGAATTATTTGTTTAAACTAAAATAATATATGCCCTTGCCTTACAAAGTTTCAGCCACCCTACTTTTATTCAGCTACTCAAAAGATATTTTGTTTTAACAGTCACAGATTTTGAACATGATTAAAGCTAACATCTGTTGCAACTAAACCTTGTCACCTGCAAGGGAGTGTAAGACCAGCAATGTACTTCTCCAGTGCACACTGTTGGGCAATATCAGTTTAATGGAATTACATTTCATCTATTCATTCAAGCTCATTTAAACTGTTCTCTTCCATGTTTATCTTGGTCTTTCCACCTTCCTTTTGCATTGTTGGTTTCAGTCCAATACCATTCTTGATGGGTCTACTGGTAGTTTTCTTGATATGTGGCTTAGTCATGTCCATTTCCTCACTGAAATGTGTTCATAGGTATTTATTTCGCCTTTTTCTGTTGTTTTTTTTTGGGGTCATTATCCGCCAAGTATTTGACAAAGTCATCTACTTATAAAGATCTGAAATTAGATCTAATTGTATTAGACAGTCTCCATTCTTCAGAGCTGTACAACTGCAGACTTAAAACTAAAAGAGTTTTCTGTAGGAAAGAGCACTGGCTTTGTATAAAAATAATATATTATAGCAATGTCATTGAACCAAAACTTATGTCATTGAACTAACCTATTAGAGTATCTCATGAATTTATGTATTTAAATTCCATACTTGCATTCTGCATATCTGGAATCTTTTAGAATGAACCTTTTAGAATCATCAGCTTGAAAACCTGCTGTGTGTAATTGTTGTTAAGACACGATGACAGAATTGCATCTCTGAACTGGTTTCTTTTTTCATGTGGATTATATTCTCAGGACCCAAGGCCAAGCTGCTACGGAACAGTGCCACGAAAGTATACATGGACTTTCCAATTAAATCTGGCAAATCCTCTGGCAAATCCTTTGGCAAAAATGCAGAGAGACATTCATCAACATCATCTACAGTGGCATCTTTATCAGCATCAACAAAACCTCAAACAGCTTTGTCAAAATCACCTCCATCATCGACCAGTTCTTCATCATCTTCCAAGACACCATCATCAACAGCATCTAAGAAGCCCAAATTGGTTGTGATAAACAAAGAAAAATCCCACTTTACTAGTCTTGCTTCATCGTTACCCGCGTCATCATCATCATTGTCATCATCAACATCATCCTTGAAAAGAAACAGACCTTGTGCTGTGCAGACAAACAGCACAAATGTGAATGGTATGGCCAGTACTGTCAGTAATAGTGTTAATTCAAAGGAAAGTGATGATGATGACTTACAATTTGATGACTGTGATGATAGCAGTATGAGTCAGAGCCTTAGAATGCATGAAAACTCAAGAGGAAATATTACTTCTTCAAATGGAAATAACAAAGCTCACATGGGAACAGTAACTACAGACATTAAGAAGCCAAAGAAGAAAAAATTTGTCATAGGTGATGAGTCAGATGATGACAGTGACTTCATTCCCAAGAAGAAATTGAAAAAGGATAGAGCCGAGCATAGGAATTTCAAGTCATGCATGGACAAGCAAAATTCTATTGTTATTAGTGATGATGAAGGGGATGACTTTGTGTTATAGAGTATTAGAAATCCTGGAAAAGTTTTGATCCACGACTACTCTGCAACATTCAAAGGGGTTACAGATTAGAAATGTTGTTCTCCATCTTGTTGCATATTAAGTTGTAAAGGATTGGAAGTATGGCATCACTGTTTAGTAGGTACTCTGTATTCTAAACCTTACTGGAATTTCACTTTGCAAACCTTTTTCCATTTTCATGCTTTTCTCATGGTGCTAAAGTTGTCAGTTATTGATTTTACTGTATTAGTGAAATACAACTTCCCTACATTTTTTTTCCACAATTTTTGAGTGTGTCATGAGAAGTAAACTAGTCTAAATGAACTTGAAACACACTTATTAACAAAATAATTACAATGTATAGAAAAGAATATTCTCAAAGCAATTTAACTGTGCACAGAACAAGTTTAAATTCATGCGAGTCATTTGTCATTATACAATCAGTGATCTTCCTGCAAAATGCAGGAATGGAACTCTTAAAACTGGCTTAGAGTTACTGGGGCAAGAAAGCACTCTTTGAGTATTAACTTGTAAGCCTAGTCATACGCTTTGGTGCACATCACAGAGTTGTTCTCATACTATTTCCGTGATGCCATAAAAGCAGTGATGCAATCACTTACCTCTCCCTTGTGCATTTCCCAATAGTGCTAGTTTACTGTTGCAGCCGTGTACAGAAGTGCACATGAAGTTTTTCCCCTTCACCCTCCACTTTCCTCAGGACTGCTGTCACAAGCTGTTGCTCTGTGTAGTATGAAGCGCTCTGCCCTCGCAGTATTAAATTGGCTTGTTGCGAATCATCCAACAGTGTGTGCTGATTTAACCACCAGGAGATATTTTCTTTTGGTGTAGCTTTCATATCTGTTCACATGATATCACATTGGTATGACTTCCCTTCGG
>JAWQUT010000287.1:462677-477574 GCA_033807755.1 Ellobium chinense | reverse complement strand
AAACCAACAAAACAAAACAAAAAAAAACCAACAACAAAACGATCACAATACCAATATTTTCACTCGACACAATTAATACACAAGTGCAGTTGTTCCATTGAATACATAAGAAACATAAATATGGAGTGGTGATTTTCGGATGTTACGCGACTGACAACAGCTATGGTCTTTACTCCAGACTGTGTTGGGTCTACCCAAATAGCAACTACGGATGCGTGCAACTGCTATCCATCATTGCGCGTCTCCAGTGACGCAAAATCTGGATTGGACTGAAAACGGGCCACATAGCATGCGCAATATATACCACCTTTATAGAGGCTTGATCTCCAAATATGGCATACCACCTCTGAAGGCACTTCCACAGTGATAAGCAGTGATTTTTAAGGCACTTTGAGAGTGAGTGGCAGATTACAAAAGATTACCCTCATGGGAATTCAGTATAAAAATGTTTCCAATAGAAAAGGGTACTAGAAGTACCAGTACAGCACACGTATTAGTTGAAACATGATGCAAAATCAAAGGTCACGACAATGGATACAATATAATGTCAAGAATAAGACATAAATTTGTACAGATCGGATTTTGACCCCCAAAAATGACCAACAAATAGATAATTACGCAATGCTATCGAATAATTAAAAAAACTCAACTAATTTCTAATCAGTAAAACTAATCAGTGAGTTCTTTCTTGTTTAATGTGTTCAATTTCAGACGAACTTTTTTTTTGTTGTTGTTGTTTTCTGAAGCTGTGAATTATGGGTGAAAGTCGAAAATTGGAATGCCCAAACTCACATGTGATTGGTTACCCAAGGTCTTTGATTTTTTGGGGAAGAAAAAGGAAGAACATGAACTGGATGGGGCATTTTGAGCTGACTGCGATGTACTCTGAAGTACTCATGATAAAATTCACTGAGCCTTGTTGAAGATTAGCTCCCCGGAACTGTTTAACTGAAAACAGGCCTTCGATTCTACATATTTTCTTTTAACAACTGTCAACTTTTATATGAAACTTACAAAAATATGTGGTTATTTAATTGCTGTGCGCTACAATCATCTCAGTTATACTCCTACAGTTCCAAGGCCCTTCTAAATTTATGGTGTTACTTAGTCGCCAGTTTCCGACCCATGTATACTAAATGCAGTGCTGTGCAGCTGTTCAGAAGCTGAGATGCAGCATTTTATTACTGTAGCAAAATCAGACGCATTGACCAGAATCGTTTGCGACATCAGTGAGAGTTTTGATATCATCCTCTGTATTAAAACTTTTCCTACTGAGCTTTCTTTCAACTTAAGAAAGAGGTGGAAGTTACAGAGAGCCGAATGAGAAGAAGTGTGGATGCTTTAGCAAATCCGAGTTCCAAGAGGCTAGCAGGGTAGCAATCACTATAGCTGTTTTCAGTGCTGTGTTGTAGTTATAAAGAACAATTGCATGTTTCAGAAAGCCGTGGCATTCTTTGTAAGTTTATCATTCGAACACACTTATTAAGAAGTACAGTACTCCCTATTACATTTTTTGTAAAACTATGGCAGACACACAACTAGAAATACAGAACCATCTGCCTGTCCTTTCACAGTTATGGGTTGATGATAAATGATAGCCAATAGACGTATGTCCAATCCTCCTCCCCCTCTCTTTTTTTTTCACTTACTGACATTGTCTGCATTCAAATTTGATGCTTGTGGAGGCTCAGTCAGTGGGTTCAATTAAAAAAGAAAACCTACACAGTTTCACCCTGCATCTTTCAGGTTGTACAAATGTCATTACTTTCAGAAATGCCTGATGGTGATAATGTTTTATGTCAATAAAGATCAATAATGTACATATTTATATTTCTCTGCATTTTATTATTCTTGATATTATGAGGTAAGACTCGTCTCATCTAATGTATGATAAATTCAAACTGATAGAGCAATTTCAGGGGCATAAAACACGATCTGAATATGTGACTCCAAAGCAACCGAGGAGTTCTGGAAGCATAAGAATGTGGATAATGTAGTTTACCTTTTTTATGAGAATCCTTTGCAGTCTTAATTTCTCTGTGCTGCTGTACATAATAAGAAGGAAAACATTGTTAGATAGAAATAACAGTAGATGTAAAAGGAAGAATAACAATACCGGTAAACAATACAATTGTACAATATCATGGCAGATCAATACACAGACAATGTACAAGCACAAAACAGTGGAAATTCATTTACGTGAAGCTGGCTATTAGAAAAAAAAAACAACAAAACTTATCCGAAAGATTTTCAAAATCCCGCAGATTTATGTCTAAACTGCGTCGCTAACCTGGCGAAACTGCCGACTTTCGCGTAATTTTCGGGTAATTTCACCCTACTATATCTCAGTCGTAACTGACTGGATCACTATGATTTTTACACCAGATTAAAGTACAATTCTTCTTCTTTTTAAAAATATTTACTGTTTATGGTTTTGATTGAGTTTTTGTGCGTTTTTTGTTGATCGAAAGAGGTGTGTGGAGAACGTTTTCTCATCGTTTGCGCCCGAGGCAAATCTATCCCCCTAACACTTATAACTTCGCCCCTTCACGGAAACGCGGCCTATGTGTACGAAACTATCATCAAATGAAAGCTAAAATAACAAAGTTTCTTCAGATTAATTTTTTATAAGCATATGAGGAAAATGCGGGTTGAAAACTTTGAGGGGTGAGAAAGTCGGAACAAAAAGTCAAAGATCGGGACCAATTTATACCAAAATAAACCTTAGCATGTCTCCTCTATAAATAGACCAAAATCAAGCCAGGGGCACGTATTTCCGCGAAGCGCCAGCTGTTGACAAACATACACCCTCCGTTTGATTTTGCCTTCTGCGGATGACGCTCAATGGACGAACGCAGTACCGGTTAGGCGAAAGTCAGCGATCCTGTCAGCGATAATCCTGCCGCTGTCAAAATTGGGCTTCATGCCAACTTTATCACAATAAATTGTCACTTTTGAATTCCTCTAAACCCCTGAAAATAATTGAGTTCGTTATCTATGTCACTGACTGTAGCCTGAAGAGTTTTCAAGGACTAGAGATGATATTTACAGAAAATATGGATGCCCGAAGTTGGTATTCCGTGACTTATGTGAAAAGTAGCGAAAAATGTGAAATTTCACAAACCTTAAAATTCAATAACTTCTTTAAATAGCAAGCTAGAGGGATACACTTGGTATAATTTTTCTAAGGGCAGTGAGCTCTTTACATTTAAACTAATAGCAGACAATTTTCAGTGAAAAAAAAATTAGTGTAGACATTATTCTTTTTGAGCTCACTCCACATAACTGAAAAGGAAATGGCTTGATTACCTTTTGACCAACAGTTTCCTACGATCAATCATCTGACATCTGCCTATCACGACCTTATCCTCAGTTTTTAAACTGGGCGGTTGAGACGTTTTCCGACAACAATCTGAAGTATTACCACTGGTGCGTGTTTTTCAAATTATAGGAGGTAGTGTCACCTTTCACAGACAATTGTCGTTAGGAGCAAATGAATAATGCCATTTGTTCATGCAATTTTTATATAGACCTTAACAATAGCGACATTACACTCAGTATTTCTGTTTGATGGACTGATTTGTGCTTCGGTAAAGACTGAAGCTGGGCGGAGCCTCGCAATGAGCGTTTTAGTCTAAGCCGATTCTTTGCTAAAAATATTCCACTGGCTGTTTGGATGTCCAGCTTTTGAACCGTATATAGATTAATTGCAAATGCTGATAATTTTCTGTTTGTCGACAGTTTTTTAAGAAGTGGATGACGCATTCAGTATGCCTTTCTTACTTATCAAGCTCAGGGCAATCCCACTGAGCATGTACTGATTAAGCAATGGAAAAAATTCTACTGGACGTTTAGGAGTTCTATGCTATTCTATACATGTATGCAAACTGGCTTTTAGAATATGAAATCATGTAACAACAAAAAGTGCTTAGTTGGGGTTTGATTTACAAGCATTAAGCGTCCGCTGTTTAATCTCACTCCTCCCATGCATATCATTTCAAAAATTAAAGATCCTGACCGGGAAAGAAGCAAAATACAGATTATGTAATATAAACAAGAACCAAAAAATTCACACAATTTACCTTAGATTTCCCATCTCTTTTACGTTGATCATCATGAGCCCGGCCTCCGCTAGGCTGTGCCCTGGAATCTCTACGCTCTAGAAAAGTGAATAAGAAAATAAAGAGCACAACACTTTGTTATCACATTAAACTCTAGTGGGTTGTACAGAGTATTTTCCATTCATTTTGAGGGCAACAAAATTGAGGTTACAGGCCTGTAATTCCCAATTCAAGTTTATGTCTGTAAATACCCCTTCCTACCCTTTTGAACTTCATTCTGATATTCTCAGCTCTTTTCGTTTATATTTTCCTTCCGGAAAGCTTCCAGTCTCGAAATTCTGCTGAGGGATAATAATTTTATTTTGCCTGTGGTATATTTTTGTTGTACAAGATATTTTTTTATTTCTGAAAATTCTTCTCTATAAACTTTATAAATGTTTAACTATATTATTCTAATTTGGGGTTTAAGCCAAAATGTGAATCTTTTACTTTGTTTACAGATGTCACAAGCATATTGATGTTGCTTCATTTCGCTGGTTTACAGCTCTAAATATGATGGGCATTACCGTCATTAAGAAACGTTTAAGACTACCTTGTAATTTTATCATCTCAAGGCTAAAAACATAACTGCAACACGTAGTTCATGAGAAATTGGCTTTCTTTTATCACACATTTGTACACGGCAACATTTTCTGTCAAATTCATAGTGTATGTCTAAATGTCAGAATTTTGTGTGCTCTTCTTTGCTTTTGATCACTGCTTGGATATGTCAGGGCAGGCTAAAAATCAAGTTGTTGTCAACTTTTGTCCAAACTTTTGCAAGAGCCACTCTCAATGCTTCAGCACTTGAAGGCTGTCTCTCTACAACATTGTTCTTCAACTTTTCCCATATATTTTCATCAGGATTCAGATCTGAGCTGTTCCTAGGCCAGTCTAGTGTTGTCACATTGATCTTGGCCAAAACGACCTGCACGACCTTTGACTGATGACATGGAGCAACATCATGCATGAAAATAGTGCACTGGTGAATGTATATTATATATGCAGTTCCAGTTTCTCCTGCAGAAGTTCCACCATTCATTGTTGTTACAGGAGGCAAAAAATAAAGAGTCCAGCAGTCCCAGATTTCGACATGGCATCCCAAATCATCTGGTTTGGTGGATGTTTCATGGTCTGAATTGTATACTTTTTTTTATCATATCTCTTACCAGGAGGCCCTCTAATGTTTCCTTTGTGCGGCACAAATTGTTGCAAAGTAGATTCGTCTGAAAACATAAATATGCCCCAGTCTTCAGCAATCCAGATTTCGTGTTGCTTAGCAATGCTGGACGTTTGAATTTCATAACAGCAGATAACCAGGTTTTGCGGGCAGGTTTAAATGATTTAAGACATGACACTGCTATAGAACTGACATTCTACCTCTCTGAAGAAGACGTGTCTTCTTGCAAGATTTCGTCAGGGAACGTGTAGCAATGCGCTTCATCAAATGGTCATCTCTACCACTGGATCACTTTGAATATCCACTTCTCTCCTTATCTCGGGTACTCTCCGAGCCACTGAAGTAATGAGAATATGAACGCCATGGTTACCTTCTCTCTACTAGGTGGCGCTAAGTGGTGGTGTGGACATTTAAGCACTCACTTTTCGACAAAGCGGGGGTCGGGGGTGGGGTGGATGGAGGGATATTGGTACTTATGGTTCGTGAATATTCATCATGGAAATACTGGTTACTTTTTTAGGGCATTCTGTAAAAATCCAGAGATAACGTTCAAAAGTCTTGGACAAGGGCATTTACCATACATTTACCACGAAGATTATTTGATGAACGCCAGGGACAAATTTCGAGACACTGTTGCTTGCGGAGAGAGAGATAGTAATGTTCCCCCCCAGAAAATCGCAGTCGCAAATTTCCGCATTTTAAAGGCTTTGTCGCGATTTTGCAAATTTTCGCAAATTTTGACATTTTCCGCAAATTTGGTGCAAAATTTGCCGATTTTGGCTGTAAAATGTACTTTTTCTGCTGTGGTCGCAATATTACGTTAACCGGAACGCAGCATGCCAATGTATATACCGTATCCATAGCTGCCGTTTCTATAACTTTGCATTCGCTCATAGACCAATACGGTATCGGTGCGGTACAACAAAAATGCGAAGTGGTGATAACGAAGTTATGAAACTAACACAGCTGGCAGGCCTAGGCCTGGCCTAGTTGGCCACACAAAAGACAATACTCCATCGAACTTTTGAGACTAAACAAAACTGCATGGGGGTCCACCTCTGGGGCGCTGTTTTTGTCGCGTCGGGCCTTGGTGTGATATTAATCATCAGGGCTTGGATTCTAATGAAGAATTAGGGCCAGATGCCGTTAGCTATGATAAATGGGACTGGCTAGAACAGAACTGAGAGCGGACATTGATTCACAGTGATGATACATGAATACATTATGGTTGTGGGTTTAGGTCATGCGGGGCTGTGGACTACATGAAGAAGCAGACACTGAGACAGGGACCGATGTGTGGCAGGAGTGGACCTGAGAGACAAAGAGAAGCTCAAGATGCAATGCTATTTATCCAAATGACGACGTGAACACCAATACAGATTGTTGCCTAGAGTACATGTACTTGGAGTAGCAATAATACAGATTCAGTGAACCTTGGGTGAAAATATTGTGTAGAGAAAGGGTTCGTTTGAGTCTTCACTAAACTTCCGACGCTTTTTTTTGTTACATATATAATCTGAAAGCCTCATCTTGGTGGCCTCTGTTATTGATACAAGGAAATATGAGCACATTTCTCGTTTAAGTCTATGATTATTTTTCAGACAAAGATCATCATTTGAGATGTCTTATAAAGTCTAGACTCGATCTTGATTTTTTATTTGTTATTTTGATGTTTTAGTGTATGTTCTTTATAGAAAATCCATTTGCTTGACATTATCTTTAGCCTGCAAATTTCACGTTTTATAACGTAAATTTTAGGAATATTTGCAAATTTTGGTGCAATTTTTGCTATTTTTTGCACGCAAATTTTGCAGTTCTTTGTGCAGATTTGGGGGGTTTGAAATGCAGTTTTCCGCAGGGATAGAATATCATGAATATATTTGCATACATGTAAGACAAGTTGGAGATGAATATGCTTTAACAAGGCGTGTTCATTGTGCTCATTCTTTTTCAGGAGGTAGAAAGACAGAGTGGGTCCTTCTCCTTTCCCAATCACCCGTGCCCCCCTCCCCTCCTCCTCCCGCCCCTCAAAAAAAACACCAAAATCTGCGTTCACAGATGATTTTTATGTGCAGTATATCAATGTATTCAACAAAAGTAACTAGGTGAATGCGTAAAAGAGAGCAAACCTCCCATTTTCAAGCGATCGACGTTCATGCAGTTTGGGAGTAAGTTTCAAAATCTGAGATATATTACTTGCTAATATTAATGATTTACACACAGTTCAAAAATCGATTACATCTCTGGTAAACTTTAAAAACACAAAAAAAAAATACACCAAAACTCAGCGCTACTCAGTGGACAGTATACAACGCCGTTCGAGAGACAACTTATCAACGCTCTCCCGTGGAGCTCTGAAAAAAAATATGCTTATGCCATCACTACATCTGAACTGGATGCACATGAGCACTTAAAAACATAAAACAATCATATGACCCTAACCTCCCATCTCCCACTATCTCGGAGGCCCCAGCTGGACATTTCTAGGACACAAAAATGGTGACACAGTGACTTTAGAGGTGAAGTCCTATGCCTTCTGTTTCTTCAGCTACAGTGATTAGTAACTTATCGGGAGAGAGAAATGTGTTGCCGGACTAGTTTTCTTCACTGAGGGAGGCAAACTGAAGCAAGAGTATCAGCGTCAGTATTTAAAGTCGCTGATGTAACACATCTCCACAGTTCCAAAAAGCATTTTAATGAGCGTGCCCATCAGATCTTCGTTGTTTTCTTGTTTTCATGTGCTCGACAAAATGTGTGACTCATGGATTTAGTTTGAAACTTTAAAACTGGATGCTTTATCTAGATCACAGATCTTTTTACTATTTCTACACTTAACAGTGGCTGGCAGGGCCCTAAGAAACTTTATATAGTAGCGGATTAGTAGAATTGTGCACAGTCAGTGATAGTAGTCAGTGGTGATGAATTTTTCAATTTTCACTGCTGAAGTGTTTCTTTCTTGCTTCTTTAATGACGGAGGGGGTGCGTCCCATTTGCGGCGCGACATAAGATCAAAGGACGCCGCTGTTTCCAGTTGCGGCAGGTCTATTTTGCGGCACTCCAGATTGATACCGTTGCATCGTCGTCGAATACCTTCAAATACCCCAAACAGACACTGTCTAGTATTATTTTCAACATCAGAATTTGAAACTGTTTTAGAGTGTTATACGAAATTGTGTTGTTTAGGGCATTGATAATTTTGAAAAAAAAAAAAAAGATCCGCCTTTGAAAGCGACAGCTAATAATATTAAATTGACTGAGTTGTTGTGAAAAGGCCAATCTATTAGTGAGCGATTGTCAATAACTCATGCCCGAGCCGAACATGCTTATATAAAGACACATTTCAGCTATTAAAGTAGTCCCAGGCAGTGTGTAAGTGGTGTGTCATGGAATAACAGTTAAATGAGACGAGTAAAGGCAAGTCGGTTTTATTTTCCGCTTAAAACTAACAACGAAATCAAGCAGACTGTGGCAATGATCTAAGAAAGATTGCACATCTAAGGTCACCACGTCATTGGATTCTACTTCCATGATACACGGATCAACACAGCACAATCACATTGAAGACAGCAAAGATCCAGACGCATGTAAACGGAGGGCACAGAGTAATGTCACAAAGAGGCCGCGAAAGATTTTCGTCAAGGAAGCTGAAGCAACGGAGAATGATGAAGTTTGCCACTCTGCAATGAAAGGCATAAGAAGGGCAATGAGGCGACAATGCAGAGAAGTTACCCACAATAAGGCGAGAGGCACTGCTTGCGCTTGCTGGAAAGGACTTACAGCACGAGGCAGTTATCGAGACAGACATGGACACACAAATAGCCTGCATCTTCAGCACAAAGGCCCAAGAATATATCGTGGATGCGGAAACTATGTATGCAGATGGCACTTTCAAGTCATGTCCGAAACAGTTTTACCAGATTTATACCATCATGGCATTCAAGCAAGGTCATTACATTCCATTTGTCTTTTACCTACTTCCAGGAAAATCAAAAGAAATAATATATCAACAAGTCCTCTCCCATTTTCTATAGAGGAAAATCAATGGGACGTACGTGAACAGCTTTACCTTGACTTCGAACGCGCAGCTCAAGAAGCAGCCAACGATACGCTTCCAGGAGTTACCCTGAAAGGCTGTTTATTTCATTTCAAGCAGTCCTGGTGACGCAAGATCCAAGAATTAGGACTAACTGTGCAGTACATGGATCCGTCGTCAAAAGTGGGGAAGGTTTTTAAAAACAACGTTTTGCCATCCTTTCTTGAATTATCTGGAAATATTTGAATCTTATGCCTTTGATCTTCTTTTTGAAGCCCCTCTGGATGACAGTCTTGACATGTAGATGGACTACCACTTAAAGACGTACATCCACAGTTCTTTTACATTTCCACCAACCATTTGGGCCAGTGCCAGACTTGATGTAAATGGATGCGAGTCACTCCACAAGCAACTGAACAGTTTATTTTACTACTCACATCCCTCCGTGTTTGAGTTGTGGATCGCCTACAGGAACTTATGTTAGAAAACACTTTCAAAATGAACGGGCCCAAGAAGAAAAACCAACAAATAAAGAGGAAAAACAGAAAAAGCTAGATGCTTGTAGTAAGAACCGCATTCGAGACAGGAAAGTTCAACAGACTTCAGTACCTTCAAAGAATATGTTGTACAAATCTGCCTGCGACAAAACTGTAAATATGTTTTTAAACTTCCACCATCGTCAATTTTACAAGAGATCTGTGGACAACATAAACAACATTTCTATTGCAGCCTTATTTATGTTATACGTGAGAAATGATGTATATCATAAATCTGACAGTCCCAAGCCTGAAATGTAGAGGGGAAATGTTAAAACAACAATCATTAGTCAATAGCATCGATATCTTTCAATTACCCTTGCCGCAAAAGGGGTGCCGTATTTTTAGTGCAAAAGTAGTACTGCCGCATATGTCCTTTTGAAGGTGAGAACTGGCGTAAAAGGAAATCTCCCGACGGAGGATGATATTCCTGTGGTAAGGTAAATTTTCTTGGACACAGGTGTCATCTGAAACATCTGGCATCAGCCGAAAAAATCAAAAAATCGAGGAGAGTAAGAGGAAGAATACACAATGTTCTGACGACATGGTTTGGAATAGACAAGTGCGTCATACAGCCACCTGAGAACCGTCGCCCATTGAAGAAATTGATCACTTATTGTGTGCGGCACGGTATTTGATGAATAAATTAAATAAACCCACAAGCCATACTACATTGTAACAAAAAGTCAACTGTGAATGTCCTTCCATGGAATCAGTAGGCGAAAGTAATGGGCATGTGGATGGACGTATAAATTATGAGGGGGGCGATGACATAACTTTGAAAGAGAAGCTACAGGAAACCTACATGGCTTTTCTGTGTACCTCTTGTGATTGTTTTCACATGTCTTTCTGTGGTCAAAACTTTGAGGTTAAGGGAGGACTTGCCTTTACTCTTTTGTAATAGCTCAGCACTCAGTGCATGAAAGCTGCCTTACCGTGTCTTCTCTCTCTTCCTGTTTGTTCTTTTGAGCTCGCACCACTAGGATGGGGGTGCGCAGCTTGTGCCAGTGGTTTGCTCGCACTTTTTATGACCTGATAGTTGGCATTCTTATCCTTCATCCATTTGTTGCTCTTTTCTTTTTGCTCAGTGTCTCTTGGGCGTGCTGTCACAACTATTCTGGTGTGTTTGGGGCTTGTCCTGACTTGATAGTTTCCATTCTCGTCTCCTGATGTCGTCCTGCTGATTCCTGTCTGTGCTTTGTCAGTTGAACTTATGACACATGCTTTCGAGCGTGAAGATTTAACTTCAGTCTTCAACGCCTTTAAACCGGTCGGCTGGCATGGGCCCCGTATAGCAGGATTTTTACCAATTTCCTCTCTATGTTTCTTTTTGCAGTCTCTTAAGTCCACAGCGCCTGAAGATGAAATGACACTGGGATGCAAATGTCTGTCTCCGCAGTGAAATGTTGTGATTTTGCGACACCAGGTTATACCGTTTACGACTTGATAATCTTCATTTTTTTCCTCCCTTCTCTGCTTGCCATCAGTGAGGTTTAAGACTACTTTGTCGCTGGGGTAATTCGGAGCTTTCAAGAATGAATGAGGTGCCTCATGCCGGTTAGACTGATTTAGATGTGTCGTGACCAGCTTCATCATTTTGTATCTACGATTGTCTCTCTCCATTATGCACTTTGTGTTTCTGCCTAGACGCACTCCTATCCTAGCGAGAGAACGGCTATCTCCGGCTTGTGACGGTGTATACTTGCTTAGGCGTTTAATCACCCTATCATTTTCACTTTCGTCGCGCGTTTGCTTGTTGGCATCCGTATTGTGGCTTGGTTCTTTCACAACAAGATGAGTTCCATTCTCGTTTACTTCTCTTTCCTCATTACTATATCTGTTTTTTCGGGTCGACGATGCCGAAAAGTTGGTATCGAAAAAGTCTCTAAAGACACATCTAACTCTTTGCATAATTTTATTCCTTCTTTCTGCTCGAGAGGGTTTTCTGTGTGGCACATTGCCGGTGCGATCCTTCGCTTGTAAAGACCCAAAAAAGGTTGAGTTACTCTTGTCGCCTCGGTCACATAGACGTATCTTTTTCTCATGAACAGCCCGGAATTTTGACTTCTCCGGGGATTTTTCTGATATTCGCTTATGTCCATTATCACCAGATTGCAATGAAGGTAGGGAATGCTCCGGAGCTATGGGTTTTTTTCTTCCCACAGTCACTGGGGCCTTTTCTGCAGTCACTGACTCTTTGCTTAGTTGCCGAATAGTTTTCTCTAATGTGAGGCTTCCGCCCTTCTTGATTGGCGAGCAAAACCTCTCCATCGGACAGCCGTTCTGAACAGTCTTGTTTGACTTAACTTCCGTACAGCCAGTGCAACGTAAATGACACGGAATATCCCTCCTAGTCTTAAGTATGTCGTGTTTTACACTATCTCCTTGTGATTCATTTCCATCAAATTGTTTGACGTGTTGCTGTTGTTTATTAGCATCTGTATTAAATTGTTTCATTTTTCCAGTTCTCTCAGAGAAGGAATAATCTGTTAATGTTTTGGTTTCCACATTAATCGCCGTTGAACGATTCTCGGCGGTATCCTTACTTGATACATTGAGTTCTGGTCTTCCTGACAGAGTTTCTTCAGTGGCACAAACTGAAATATCCCTCACGTCATTGCCGTTAGTAACATTTGGCACCTGATGACTCATAGTTGTAGCAAAGCCAGTCATACAGGATGACTGAGCTCTATCTTGCTCCCTGGGACAGTGTCTGTCCCTCTTTTCTGGAGAACATATCACGGACACCGCACACTTTTCATGATTGCCACTAGGCTTTTTCCCCAATAGATCCTTTTTGTCAAGAATATAATCTAAACTATCAGCAGCTTTGCTGTTATTTCTTATGTGTGAGGATGCTCCTTTCGCAGCCTTATACGGCGATCCTCTTTGCATCTCCAGGTTCTTACTAGTTTTTTCGAGTTTGGTTTGCCAAGGATCCTTGGCAGCCTTCGCCTCTGTCAGACTGATCAGTCTTTCTATTTGGACGCCACCGTCGGATCTGAGTGGAACTGCCTTATCGTGGATAAGAAAAGCATCTGCTTTAGACCCACCACAAGTGCGAAGGCTGTTTGGAGTATATATTTCACTATGCTGGGTTATCTGATTTCTGACATTTCTGTCGTCTTTTCTGAACATCCTGGCAAAATGCCGCAAAAAATGATGCTTCGAGAGCTTTCTTTCTTTCCATTTGCCTGTATTCGCCTTTACTTGCTCTGTCACTGAAGCTGTAAATGGTGACTCCACTATCTCGTCCCATGCTCCTGTGCTCGACCCCTCATCATCTTCGTCAGATATCTCAAGTGACACTGTTTGCACTTCCATTCTAGATCGTCTGAGAATCTTTTCAATCTCAGCTGCTGAAGCTCCTAATGGCAACGCCGGGAATTCACTAAGGACCCGCTTGTTATGGATCCTCTCAACGATCAGTGTTGATGCCCTTTTTGACACGTTCTCTTCAAGACTGCTATTACTTTCGAGATCACTTGAGTCGTCATCACTGCTTGTTTCATTATCTCCATCCTCTATATTTCCGTCGTCATTGTCGTCGTCGTCGTCCTCGTCCTCCTCGTCGTCGTCCTCCTCTTCCTCTTCCTCCTCTTCTTCTTCCTCCTCTTCTTCTTCCTCCTCCTCCTCGTCAAAGTCTTCTTCCTCATCCTCTGTACTTTCATATCCTTCTTCGTCGAATTCTTCCTCATCGAATTCTTCTGCTTCGATGTTCTCTTCTTCTTTACTGTCTTCTTCTCCGCGAATATGATTTTGAGCTTTGCTGGCTGCGAGGGTCGCAAAGGAAACATTCCAATCTCCATCAGTGTCTGCGGCATTTTTGCTCTTGTTTTTTTTGCCTTTCTTTCCCTTTTTGCCCTTCTTACCTTTTTTACCTTTTTTACCCTTCTTGCCTTTTTTCTTTTTGCCTTTTCCCTTTTTGCTCTTCCTTGCTTTACGACGAGTGATTTTCGTCGTTCTGCGTATCCTTTTGCCCTTTTTACCCCCTGCAGCAGGAGCAGAGGGAGCAGATGGGGCCGCTAGACCTATATTCCTGTGCTGCATGAGACTGTACTCTGTGGAGGTAGTAAAGAATTGTGTTAATGAACTGCGTAAGGAGACAAACAAAAACCTTACTGATTTAAAGTCATATTCATCAATAATCCGTTCGTTGTATGCTTGAGGAACATCTAAACAGCTTTATTCTGTGGTCATATTCTATACTCTCATTCCCATTTTATGTAAAACAAATCTTTCTGCTATCATGATACCTCGCCAGAGGGTCATGATCCGGAGCTTTGAAGCCCGTAATCTCGACATATGACAATGTCAAGTAAATTTGCCGGAGACGTCTGGTGGCACAGGTTCAAGAGTGTTTGCTAATATCTTTCCCATCGGCTGATATTCTGAAGGTCAGTGCTCGCTTTAAGAAGCGACAGGAGATGACTCGTGTATCTTACTGCCGAATTAACATGGTGGTCGCTTTTCTCTTGATGAAAGAACGAACTCAGAAACGCATAAATTTTGTATAATTTCAAGAAGTTTTCGTTTTTTTTGTGCACAAGTGCCCCAAAAATATGTTTCCCAACATACAAATTGAATCAGGACGCCATATAGAATTTGTGCCCGGTAGGTTCAACTATTAAAAAGATATATCAAAAATGTTGGCTCACGAAATTTGAAAAGCAGTAGTAAGATTTGTGGTAATCATGGTAGTAATAATGATAATGGTGGATGAGAATCAAAAGTAGCGAAGGCAGCAGGAGCAGTATGTGCAGACTAGTTCTTGAGACCACTATTTACCTCTGTCTCGTAGGGAAATTTTGATCAGTTCACTGCCATGACAGCACGGCCAGCCCTTAAAATACCACTCTCCAGTGAGCCAAGCTATTTCTCTGAAAAAAACCCAAAGAAATGTAGAGAGCAAAAAGGCGAGGTTTAGGGTGGGAGAGGGTGTTGTTACTGATGATCGTCACTGTGATGATCAGAAGCAAAACTGCCTTATCGAGAAAGTTTAATCTGTTACGACTGTTCTGCTTTCACACCCCTCACCTCCCCCTCCT
>JAWQUT010000287.1:432457-443937 GCA_033807755.1 Ellobium chinense | reverse complement strand
GTGTGTGTGTGTGTGTGTGTGTGTGTGTGTGTGTGTGTGTGTGTGTGTGTGTGTGCGCGCGCGCGCGCGCTTGCGTGTGCTTGCGTGCAAGCATGTGTCTGTGTGCTTCTTACTTAGCTTCTGTAGAGAGCAGTGTAAGTGAAAGCACGTCAGGACCTTTCCATATTACAACGTTGCAAAGAAATATAGCACCCATCATAATCTAATACCTATTTATGGCGGATGTATTATTCTCTGTCTCACCCCACTCCCCCAGCTATAGGAGTGGATTCTTGGAAACACACCTGTCCGTCGCCTTTTGGTACGAGCTGTTCTTACGGGTGCGTTATAATATCAGATAGATGTGTTTTCCTTATTTTAAAGGACATGGCATTCTGGATCCTTAAAATGGTTTGCGTTTACCTTTGGGCGGAAGGGGAGGGGAAGGAAGGGAGGGAACATCCAAGGCGCAACCTACAGTGATAGATCCCTGTCACCCACACCCACCTTTTGAGGAGGAGAGAAAGGACTTTTGAAAGTATAAAGGTGCCAAAAGGCCTGGCAGAAAGCATGAGCAATTCTAAGTAGCAGACTTAACTAAAAGCTGACCTTGGGGCTTGATTTTAATGCTAAAAGGCTCTGAATGATTAGAAAATAATTATAGATTCAGATTATAGCAGATTTCACCACTCATTTATTGATTTCTGACTGTTCTACGTGTGTTGGTAACGCCTCAAATTTTAGATGGATCTTCTCCTGCCTGGAAAGCTCAAAATCTAACTGGACTTGATTTTGCTTCTGTATGTGAATAATCTAATGAAGAATGAACAAAAGTGCGGGTAAAATATTGGACTCACTAGTCTACACTTTAATAAAGATGGTATGTTTGAAAATGCTTATATAGCCAACATTGAAAAATATGTTATGATCTTTATGTCTGGATGGGAATGTGCACTGACGCATACTACTTTTTGAAGCTGGTTTGTTTCGAAGAATACAGCGTCAGGAAACCCCATTTCCATTTTCAAAAAAAACAAAATCATCATTGCGCAGCACGCGTCATCTACTAGAGATGCATGAGAAAACTGGGTTGTCACGTTGGTATTATGAGGAGAAATTCCTGGATAAATGTGACCATAATGAGTTTGCTATAAGAAGAATAGTATAAATGCATGTAGATGTGGCATGAATTTAACTGGCCCGTCCCCTTTCTCTTTCGCGGGCGGCGTCGGGACACCTCAGCTAGTATGACAAAAAAATGCTTTTCACGGGCAGAAGTCAATAGCAAAATATCTCAGGGGACAAAATTATAATTGCTCAATATACTACGACGGTTATTAATTGTGCATCATATTGTATTTTTGTAAGGAAGCTGCTTTTGAATTGATGGTGTTTCCTTTTGTGGGCTTCAAAACGACCTTTACGAGTTTTGTTTAGGACGGTTTAGTTCACTAATTTGGCAAACATCGCTTCACAGCTTCTTATTTTTAAATGCACAGGCAGTAACCACTTCTGGCTTACCCGGAACTTTTTATTTCTAAGTTGAAAGGAGCCTTGTCATGCTTCCATCTAGCTCCCCCACTGGTTGGCGGACACTTTGCTGCGTGCGTCGATTTTTTTTTTCTCGCTTTCAGTTGTTGGAAAGTGTGTAACTGTGTGGGTGTGTGTGTAGGGGTAGGGGGTGGGAGTGAATTATTTCATCATTCAGCAACTTCCCGCCAGAGATATTATGGATATAAATACGGCGACCGTGTCACTGTCTGAACCCGTCGCCCGTCACAGTACTGGAACCATGATATCACACCCACTACGTGGAAAGTATTAGGGAGGGATAAGGGAAGATGGGGTGGAGAATGCGGGAACGGCGCAAAATCATGGGTATCTTAACAAGGTTCTACAATATTACTATCCTTCTCTCGTTCCATGAACGAAACTCCTCCCCCCNCCCCCTCAACCCCTCCCCTCTCTTTCTCTCTCTCTCTCTCTCTAGCACTCTCGCGCACACACATACCATTAGTATACTGTCTATCCTGCTACGCTCAACAAGCAAGCTAGTCTAGAAACGGAAGAGAATCCACGGGTGATTAAAAATTTCGATTTATCCTCGTTTATACGATGCCGGACGGCCGGACATGTCTCGAAATTACGGTAAACTTTTTGTGGTCCACACTTAATTCCACATTAATCTTTACCAGAATTCACTTTAAGCTCAAAACCGAACACAGAATTTAACAGGTTTACTTGAAGTCTTTGAGACATGTGTTTATAATTTTTTTTGCTATGACAAAAGTATAGCACTCCCCAATCCCTGCTTCTCGAAATCAACCCACAAATATCAGTAGTGGCTGTGCTCATTCATGATATAAGGATGTGTTGCGCACTGTGTAATACAAAGATTGACGTAGCTGTAAGATGAATAAGAAAGAGACAACATGTTCAGTCTAAAATCGAGTGTATACAAGAAAGATCATTTCAGCTTTTATAGGAAGGAAGGAAGGAAGGAAGGAAGGAAGGAAGGAAGGAAGGAAGGAAGGAATATTTTATTAGGCCATGGGACAAAAAAACATTACATTGACAAAAACATCAATAGTCTATCATAATACACACACATACACACCACTACAACAAATTATAAAAAAATAGCAAAAACTTGGGTATATCGATATCTAATATGATTGAATGAATACATGTCACAAATTAAAGCATTACCTTCCCGAAGAATGTCCACTGGCTTAGTATCTTTAGGGAATAATGTACGGCCGAGCAAGGTTCAGGTACTTTAAAGAATACACCGACTTACGATGAAATCGAGTTCATCTCTGCTCTGACAGATCCACTGACCACTGATGCATGGCTTGTATGAGCTCTTCTCAACCAGTCACGTGCGACCAGACGCTCCTAAATTTAAATGAAATGGCGAAATAAAGACACAGAAGACATAGCGGCACAAACTTTCTAACATTATTAATGAGGTATTTTCAGACGGGTCAGTTACACCACGTGATCTAGGGATTGCTAGGCTATTTTGGTAAGTGACGAGTAATCATACATAAGCAGAGCATTGTAAACAAACCAACGTGTGAGCAAGATTTCCTAGGTCACGTGATGGAAGTGAAAATACCTAATTGAATCTCACATCTTCGGCGACTGTGAAGATTAACCTCCTCCTACAACAGTTACACTGCAGATTTACGGTGGAAGTTTAGGGATGGCGGTTACGGCTATAGTGATGGAAAACAGCATGTCTCGAACTATGTCCACTATTATGATATGTCGATTTTGTGCTCTATTCTTCGGCTCTCACTAGCAGACAGGATAATACCACCCATAGTTTTTGTCAAACACATAAATTTATACCAGCAATCTTGCATGTCCTCTTGTCTGTCAGTCTTCTGTGGAAAATATCACTTTGTTCGAATCTAATTTGGCGTTACAACAGTAATTTATTGTGTGAGTGAGAAAAGTATTAAGTGTGTGTGTGCGCATATCAAATGTATCACCGATGCTTTTTTCAGGAACGTGAGTTGTGAAGGCGGAATATAGATACTCATGTTAAATCATCTGTTTTAATAATCTTACGTACAACAAGTTTCAGAAGGGTGGGACTTTGTTGCATATTGTGGAGGCAGTGTCGCCCATAAAGGATCAGGGGCTTATGAGATAACCACTTCCAGCATGCGAATGGAGGAAGAGGCTGTGACTCAAGTTTTGCGATGGATTGCAACATCTTTAAGATTGAAGACCAACAGCATTGTGATGATAACAGACTCCCAAAGTATGCTGAGAAAAATAGAAAAAGTTTGTTCGAAGTGAACGGTTTCAAATCATTAAAGGCACAACCATCAAAGCAATCACGTGGGTATACTGCCCTGGTCATGTTGGTGTGAGTGGCAATGAGATCGATGATACCTTTGCAGGTCAGGCACAAATTGAGGGTGCGCTCAGGCAGGATAAGGCAGAGATATCTTCTATATTGGAAAAGAACCTGAGTGAAGAGGAGAAGAAAACCCGAGACAACAATCCTGCAGTGAGTCTTATGAAGGAGATGGGCGTGGTGAAAGGAAGTGCCTGGAGCTGTAGGCTTGCTGGAAGGAACAGAACTGTTCTCAACCAGATGTCAACCGGCACAATTAGCTTGTTTTCCTTGAGAAGGCTTTTGGCATGGGGATCGAAGCACCTATGGACATGTCCGGCGTGCTATGATGATATTTCTGGTTACAAGTAACAAGTAACAAAGAAAATCAGTCAGTTTGATCTAAAGTTAACTGGAGCCAAGAAAGAATCAAAAAGCCTGTCAGTTATTTGGTAGCCATACCAAAATTCTGGTATTTGGCTCCGAAAGAGCCAAGTCTGGTGGCCCTGAGAAAAAAATCGGGAAACCGTTCACGGAAAAGGTCTTGCTGCTCTCGCGCAAAAAGTTAATAATAACAGTCACCACTGTGGGTAATCTAGTTTCTCCCCTGAATACTTACCATCTAGTTTTTTCGTGGCACAACCTTAGATACAATACACTGAATCGATGTATAGGCGAGTACGTGACAAAGTCGTATTGTCAATGCTCGTAAATGGCTTGTAGGTGAAATAATTTAAATGTGATGTTTAAATATTTTACGACAATATATCGGTAATCTCGGATTCATAGATAACATGGACACTGCGCTCCTGTTAAGCAATATATCATTTTGCCATGCTTTGGAGATACATTAAAAAGAAAGTACTGTAATATTGTAATATAAATCTGCACATGAAGTTTAAGGAAAAAAACTGAGTAATGTTCAAAATGGTACAGCAAATGACGGAGGAATTAGTCATCCACGATAACAGGAAGCTGACATCCCTTTTTTGATTCAAGGAACCCGATCATACATTATATTATATTTCTGCTCAAGGATAACGTGCAGGCTACTTGGACAGGTTTTATGGGAATTCCTTTATTTAGGTAAGTAAGTTTGACGTCCTAATCGCACACATTCAAGTATCATATTCAAATGGGAACGATTTCTTCGCTCAGGGCGCAAAATTTAAAACACTCCCATATTAAAAGTCCAATACGTGAGGCTGTGTATTGTGTGTATTTTATTGAAAGGCTTGTATGAAAATTTCCAGATTGTTTTTAAGCGAAATTTGGTGTATTAAAAGCTTTTGAAAACTGTCACTTTTCATAAGCTTATTAAAAAATTCAAGATGGCTTTGTTTTCAATGACAGACATTAATAAATTTTGACATCTTCAACATTTTTCTGCTAATTAGAATTTCCTAATTTCATGTAAGGCTTAAAAACGCTGCCTTTATGCGTTTAGAAAATCAGCCTCAGGACCCCTCCCCCCAACCCACCCCGCCTCCTTTGTCGCCTTACACAAATCACTCGCTCAACAATCTCAAGGATTCCGCATTCTTTCTCCGTTTCCATTTCATTTTCCTTTGCTACGNTCAGCCTCAGGACCCCTCCCCCCAACCCACCCCGCCTCCTTTGTCGCCTTACACAGATCACTCGCTCAACAATCTCAGGGATTCCTCATTCTCTCTCCGTTTCCATTTCATTTTCCTTTGCTACGCCTGGGAAAAGTAAGAAAAATGAGGAAGAATAATGAAGGACAGAAGAGGAGTCGCAATGCACGGCTTCAGTAACAGATATATACTTCCACTCACATGCTAGTTGTGATCATTTCGTAATTTCCTCTTCCTGTATTGATGGTCCTGCTCCTGCTGTATGCAGCTAACTCCATCCATTCGTTTTGCCTCGATCGAACGATCCGCCCGAACGGTCGTTTTCGATCTCTGTTTTCCACTAGCTCTCGCACTTCAACGAAGGCCGCTTCAGGTATGAAGATGCCAATAGCACCTGGCATAAAAGTAAGTAATTTTAAATAGTCCCTATAGAATCAGAGAACTGGCCATGGGGATGGGGGGAAGGGGTTGGATTTTAATTTCAAAGTCTTAGATAGGTGCAAATACATGTGTAGACTCAGAATAGGTGAGGTTTAGTCACTCAAATATAAAATTTGTGGTTGTTGCTAGATGGATATGGTTACCCTGTTTACTGAGTGAAAAGGCCTAAAATATTAGGTTGCTTCACTGCCTAAGTTCTCAAAAGCTAAATGGTTTAGGGGCATTTTTCTTTTGTCAAAATTTAGCGGAAGAGCTAAACAACATGTTTGGAAAGTATTTTAACACGGCACCCCAGGATAAGTTAATGAGAGGTGTAAAACCTAATATAGACAACAGTGAAAAAAACATTGGCATCTTCATACCTTCAGGAGTCCACACTTTACTGTCTATGCTGAGTGTGATGTGCACTTTGGCAGGGTCCATGTCGCTGGAGACAACATGAACTCATTTGTAGTGTCACTCAAATGATGGATGAAACAGCTATTTCAACAGGAGCCAGGTTAAGGTCATTAACTAAGGTCGGTTAGGTTGTGATTAAAGAACACCAACAACTCACGCTAGTCGTGGTAAAAAACTCGTAATATGGGGAGGGAGCGAAAGTCTCCAAGGCGCCCTTCACATAAGGCGGATGCCAACTGAACAATTCCTTCGGTAATATCGGCGAAGAAGAGACTCGCACAGGGGAGAGGGAGAATGATAAGAAAGTAGCTCGTAACGGACCTGCTAGCTTCGCTTAATCATGGCTTTAAAGATGCTGGATTCATTAATTCCATGTGTGATTCATTCTGTTTCTCACCAGCCGTAAAGATCATGATTTTTATGGGACGGCTTGGAAAATAAAGGGTACAGGTTTTGTTTGCCCTCTGATCCTGAGGTTTTGCATAAACTGCAATAGCTGATTTCTCGTGACAGCACCATTTTAGTGGTTTATCTAAATTTTTAACTGGCTAAATGCAGCGAAAGTTGATAGTTGTCAGTATATTGCTGTTCAATGTTTGTAAATGGCAGCGGCAATGTATGCTCCCCAGAGAGTTGAGAAGGCCATTAGATAATTTGTTCACGGGAAAGAGCATCATTCTGGATAAGAGAATTATAAACATCATCATAACAATTATTTTAGGATACAAAGAGCTGTCTCAAGAGATAGCCACGAAAAGCACGAAATCTTCCTATTTAGGTACTGCAAAATGTTCTTGAAATATTGCACTAGGACTTTGGCAATTAGTTTAGAGACATAAGTTGGGCCGAAAATGTAAAAACCCGAAATCAGTATTTTTTCAGGAATGACCTACTTTCAGCTGCCCCTCATGAAAATTATTGGAACATGCTGTATTCACACCAATTTACAGTGCAACATTAATGTTAGACTGCAGATAAATGTATTTTGTACCAAGGCATTCAGTGATAACAACTATGAGATACCAAAAGTTTAAGGCTGGGCAAAAATGGTTCACAACAGCAGGTGATATCTAGATCGCATTTCTTTGAGAAATTACGAGCTGTGCACGGATGTTGTGAATCTTGACGCAACATTTCAACGTCGACGTTTGCAGGCACGGTAAGTGATGTATGGAAAGCGTCTGATACGTGCTTTAATGAATCGGCAGACCCCATCTTGATCAGAATGAAAATACATTCAGGATTACAAGGCTATTGCTGTAACATTGAATACAAGCATATAGGTTCATGTAATGCGTGCACAAACTTTACAAAATTCCTCTGTTTCTGTACTATGTACGGAGAGTTGGCATCCACTTCCAGCTGCACATTTCTGTGCGAGTTATAAAGATTATTTTGACAAGTGCATTTCTTGGCTCATTTTCCGACTCCACATTTGCACCTGATGAGTGCCACGATGCAGAAGCGATTGGCGCGTCATCGAGGACAGGACATAGGGCACCAAAAGCATTAAGCGATCAAGTGAGTTTACAGGGATCAGGGACAATTGGATCGAGGCTAAGATTCTACTTCCAAATGCGGGCTTTCAAGTGCTCGCACCAGATGTTGGAGGAAATAATCTCATCAACCGGGATATTGTTGAAAGCTTTGCCTTCAGAATTCACTGGCTGTACTAGATGATTATATTTTGGTGCCCAGTGGTTAGGAAAGAAATTTCTCGCAATACGACAACCTTAGATGGCATTTCAGCTATTCTTAATTTGCGACGTGCAGTAATTACAGCCGAGGGAGCCTCACTGATCACTTTGTATCATGATTTCTCTCCTTAATTTTTCCACAGGTTGTTGCCGGTTTTGCAACAGAAGGCAGGTAAGACAGCAGCTTTAGCAGGCCTAAGCCAATCATGTAAGGCTCTCAATTAATGATGATGGAAGCCACTGTCCAATATTATTCTAGGATTTGGGCCCAGATTGAAGATCTGCTCAGTGCCAAAATGAAGACATCAGAATCTTGATTCATGAAGTGAATTTCTTTATCAATAACAATAACAATAACAATAACAATAACTATCGTTAGTAGCTAATCCAGCAGCGTGGGGCGTCATCAGTGCGTAAGTTTGTTCATGTCCGCTGCTTCCTGCTGACGGTTGGACTGCTTCAGTGTTAATTTCTTAGCCGTGATCTACCGCTATCGGCTTTGTAAGACAGTGATTTTTCGGCAAGATACTGTGTCAGTATTCGCAAGTCGATATTATTTGTATTCCGGACAACTCCGATTTTCTTATTAGGAATTCAGTTCTCACTGTTTGTGTCGAAGGAATCTGATTTGTAACACTTTGCGTTTGTGTAGAAATAAGTGAAACTATGTCTTCCAATTGTTTAGAGGAATATGTATGAATTTAACTCCTGTCGCTGTATCAGTGTTGGAGGACTTTGACCATTTGACCTTTTAAGACTATTACTGTTGATAAGAATGTCATTTTTGCATATGTCTCGATAAATTCAACCATCTAGCCTCACTTTTGTAAATCGATTAATCACAATTATGTAGGTTTCTACTTGATAAATGGGCAAAGGAATGCATGCAGCCATTTACCCTTCAATGTTAACTTTTCCGATTTCAAACCGACTACTTTTTGCCTTCCCAAATAAATATGAATGGGAAAATTTAATTCATTTTTATAGGAGAAAAGTGAAGGAGAAAAATGAGAAAACCAGATGCATGGCGTTGTGAAGCGTGATCTTAGCACAAATTACCTCGCAAAACCTGGACAGGGAATATAGCATATACCTTGTTCCGACTAAAAAAGTCCCCACGCGATTCTTCATCCTATGGAATCTCTACATACCAACTAACATTAGTTTAAATGCTTTGGGTGAAGAGGTAAAATAGAAATGTCCACTCCCTACAAATCCCATTGCAGCCATCTTGAAAACAACCAAAATCTAAAATGACTACTGAGCCTAAATGTTGGGAAAAAAATCGTTTTAAAAAATGTATATGAAATTTTTCGGAAGGATTTCCAAACGCGCCTCACAGTAAACGGTGACTAAGTGGAGATCGAGCCGAAGGAATAAATTTTTCAGGAGTCTCCCACCCCTAACCAGAGCTTAAGCTTACCATTACAACCCCAAAGCAAACCCTAACCCGAACACAAACCTTAACCCTAATCCTAATGTCCGTCGATATAGGAGCAACAGATACGAGTCTCATTCGGAATTCCTCCCAATTTTTCATCTTTCGATACTTGCGACCTAACGCCATACATTAAGTACTTGAATGTGCCGTCGGTACATTTATTTTTCGAATTTCAAACAAAATTTGAGGTTGAAACGTAACACTGCAGACCTTTATTATATCATGAGATTAACAGCAACGTAGATATCGCAAGAACATAACAATTAATATAACAGTGAAGATAAAAAAAATGCCTCATTGTTTTTTTCACATAGAGCTCCCGACCTTTTAGAGGGATAGTTATTGATATGGTCAGCCCCTCACGACCGATCTCAAAATACAGTTGATAAGACTTGCCTTTGTAAGAGTCTAATACTGTGGTCAACATACAAACGCAGACTAAATGTACATGAACTGGCAGCTAGAAAAAGAGGTTTTTGTCTACATCTTGACCCCCACTCCCCTCTCACTGCCATGCCATTCTGCTAAAGCGATTAAGTTGAAGAACAAAAGATGGTTGCCGAATAGTTTCCACTGTAATGAGTTTGAATTTGAGATAGTCTAAATCTGAAATTAGAGTTGATAAAGAGAAACATGACAGGCTACTCATCTGCCAGATCTGCCAGCTCCTGGTGTACATCAACATGATCTTCCTCTCCAGGTGTATTGCTCTGTAGGACAGCCTTGTGTTATTGTCAGTGGAAGTCAGTGCCCATAGGTCTATGGCGCTTTCGTTGGTAGATTTCCTTGAGTTCTGTATGGCGTTCCGATGGATTCTCAGATGACCTCTGGTGCAGCATCGATCTACTGGAGGCTGGACAAATGATGGTCTGCTTACCGTGGACGTCGTCACCTGAACAACCCACTGCTGTCGATTTCTATTAACTCTGCTGACGGTGAGGACAAAATTATGTCGTGATGCACACTTTTTGCTTAGCTGCATGCGTCGACGATGTAATGATTTCTCACCGACACGTATGTGTTGATTTCCTCGTGAATTTTACTCAGACCGACATACCACGCTGACGCTGGAGATAGTAATGCTGGGCCGATACAACAGAAGAAGTATCGATACCGAATATCTAACTTCATAAAAAGCACTGCAACATGACAAAATCAAACTTGTGTCACGAAATCAGTATATTTATGCATTACGCTCATAAAATAAATAAACGCAAACTCGAACGAGAGAATTGCAACATTCAGAATGAGCTGATTTTGTCATCTGATATAACATACGAAATCAGTAAATTTGTGCATTACGTTCATAAAATAAGATAAACACAAAATCGAAAGAGAGCATTGCAACATTCAGAATAAGCTGATTTTCTCATCTGATATAACATACTCGTAATTATACAATCCAGACGTGTATTTTCAGACATATTTATGCACTGTGGGAATGTGAACTTAGGTGAATACAGACGTGCAGAAATGTCTCCTTCAGGAAATGAAACTTATGGGTTCTTTTTTTTTTGTGTGGAAAAGAAATAGGAAGGCCAAAAACAAAACAAAAAAAAATTGGATGTATTAGAATGTGGAAAAACAAACAGTTGACTGGCTGGATACTTAACAAAAAGTACTCGCCGATGTCTGAATCTCAGAAAGTGCTCGATATCGAGCGCTCAGTATAATTATTTTCTTGCCTAGTACGAGAAGGCAGCAATTTTTATCTAAACTTTTTAACTATTTATTTACGCAGTCAGTGAGTTGCCAAAAGTCAAAGAACAAGTTTTTGAGGACCATCCTCGTAACCAGTAGGCATAAACGTATTTGGAAATAGAAGGGGCTACAAAATCATGGCAGTTTTGATGATTTACAGCAGAGCTTATGTGTTGTGTTGGGGAATGAACAAAGCAAAGTGAACGAAATATCGTAATGATAGTATTAACGTGTCATGCCCAGGACACATTAAGAGAACCCGCATACACATGTATAAAGGAAGTTTTTAACTAATTCCTACAAACAGACTATCTACAGTTCCCTGCTCACCAAATTATGATTATTATGATCACATCAGCGCCCCCCCCCCCCCC
>JAWQUT010000287.1:391695-411801 GCA_033807755.1 Ellobium chinense | reverse complement strand
GGGGGGGGGGGGATTGCTAGAAGAGAATAAAGAGCTCAGAGAGGCTGGGTGCATCAGCATATCTTGGGACGGGGACATTGAGGCAATGGAAGGAAACTCAGAAGAACAAAGGAGATGAGAAAAGGAGGATTTGAATAAATACATTTACAACGAATTATGTTTTCTTATGTTAATAGCTTGGGCCAAAGGCTAAGTCTGAGAGGCAGATTGAAAAGAATGTCCGTTTGAATGTCCGTTTTTAATTATGTTCTGCACATTGTTTGGGGACCTGATAGCATTCATGATGTTCACTTTATAATCCTAGTCTGCATTTCTTCATTTCTCCTTCAGTCGAATGAACCTCATATTGTGTGCAATCGTTGCGTCTCATTCTTTGAGTTCTTTTCGCCTGAAAAAGATTGGCGGCGATTTTGCGAGCTCAGGCCTGGCGTTTTTAAAAAATCTATTTAAAAAAAAAATTTAAAGGTAAGCTATTGTTAATTAATTTAATATGGTTTATAATATATAATTTGATCTCGTATCTGCTCGTGCAGTTAGCATTTTCACTGCATAACTGTCAACATGACTGTTTAAAGAACTCATGCAGATAACAAAAAAATAAAATGACTATACAGGAATAGCAAATACGGCTCAGTCACAAGTCAGACAGGATAGTATTTTTAAAAAAATCCGCTCGCTTGGACATCCAGTCCCAGATCTTGTCTTTACCATGCTAATGGTAAATCGACTAAGCCAGTATAGCAGGCGGTAAACGAAGCCATACAGTCATTAATTATGATTATCATTAATTGATAAATCAATACATTCATCATTCGTCGTCATTTTAATATCAAGTGTGTATGAGCATCACTGTCAAGGGTAGATGTCAGCTTCATTACACACGCCTATTTATCATAAGACCATACCTTTTGTTATTTTATCTTCTTTCAGCGAACTACTCACCATTGGGGCTGCCGGGAAAGCACTACCAAGTCTATTGAAAAGGTGCTGGATATCAGCGAGTATGATAATTATAAAAGAAGCGGTGCAATGTTTATACGCCAAGGAAAACAATTGAGTAGCGGTGAAAACTAGTTCGTTGAGAGACGCGCTAAAACTTGTGACATTTGCCATATATAGTACATACAGATTATTTAGTCCATCTTATCTGTTGAATGAATTAAATTTATATGCAGATGTATATGTGCGGATGAGTATCTTTCTGATTTTCGAGAGCTGTTTGCGGTTATAATTTAAAGTGAACTATTTACAACAGAAATCCATTAGGGTACTAGATCTGTGTATAATTGCTGTATGTGCACGCCATAATTGGCCATTTTACACTAGACATAACACATGAATAATATGAACCTGTCTTGACTCTCAACCTGTTATATTTATTTTCATCTGATGATATATTCGAGGCACCGGACCATTCTAAGCCTTCAGAATTGTGCTTCTCTTTAAAAAAAAAAAATCATACATAGATATATACCTTATTATATAATGCATTCTATTTGCTCGATCTGATCGGTGTGTCCAACCACAAGTACCATTTATCATTCCGTCTGACTTGAAATCTGTATCGTGTGATGGCCACTACCGCTGACTTTTTGAAATCCGATGGAAGGATGTTCGGATTCTCGCCCCTGTCAAGGCAGCTGGGAGAAGGACAAGGTCTTGGAGGGGTCAACAGTCACCTGTCACATGCAGATGACATGATGACGTCGTCGCAGCGTATTTTGGACGGGAGTCAGCGAATGAACGGATATTCTATTGATGGAATTCTGGGCCACGGTAGGCTTGGCCCAAACTCTCTCAAAGGTTGGTTGGTTGAATGATTGGCTAATTGATTGGCTAGCTGGTGTCCAGTTGGCTGCTGTGCTTGCTTGCTGACAGGTTGGCTTGTTGGCTTGATGGCTGGGTCGCTGTTTGTTAGCTGGCTATCTGGATGATTGCTTGACTGATTGCTTGCTTGCATGATTATTTCTTGTTCTGCATTTTCATTTTGCTGAAAATGAAAGACCTAGTCTACGTAGAGTTTAAAGCATGAAAAATCATGTCACTGGAAAGAACTCCTTCTGTAGCACTTAAACTACCATTGGCTCATGTTCAACTCCTTTCATCCTATGCCTAAGAAGCCACCACGTGACGTTTGCAATGATGTAGGACAACAGAACACTTCCACAACACTTTCCCTTTCCCTCTCACATTCCATCCCAACACGCCCCGCTCATGGAAAAAACCCCCTCAGATTTGCTCCACTACTCCTACCCATCTGTATACATACAAAATATATTCATGCGCAAATCCGCCCACTATAACATTGCCCGAAAGTGGTATGTCGGGCCCAGCCACCCAGCTATCATATTTCAATAAACTCCTTCATTTATTGCCGATCTTCTCTTCTTCCTTTCCCCATTGCACATAACCGCTTTTCACAGACAAATACCGGCATCATCAAACATTTTACACATTGACTGGACCTAGACTAGATGTGTCAAACAAACTGAAAAGACGATATTCGTCATATTAGTGCAAACACACAGCCAAAGACACTAACGTACACACACAACACTTACATGGAACAGCCTTAAAAACGCTACTCATCCACTTTAGCGCAGTATTCTCCTGGGCTAAGTTTTCTTTTTGTCCTCTCAGAAGCACTCTGTAGACAAGTAGTTAAAGACAAGCTTACGGCAACCATCGGGTCACACTCGATCATAAAACTCATTCATCTTCAAAGCGTGGGCGTAGAGATGGGAAGAGGCAGGGTCTTGGTAGCAGTAAGGAGTTTGTAGCTAAGAATTGGAGTACACAAAATGTTTTTTACTCAGCAGTCAGGCCGTTAGTATCGCACACTGACTTTTCGGTGTTGCATTTCATTGATGTCGTTGCTGTTGTCGCTATGTTACCGTTTATCTTCTATTCTTAAAGCCATGTTCACAAGACGTTACTGAATTTAAACTACGGTTTTCATCCTCTCTTTAATTTGACGTTGTCCTAAAACAACAAATACATAGACCGACATAATAGGATTCGGGTGATTAAAACAAAGAAAAAAAACCCCATAAATTCAAAGTTCAATAACTTCAAAAAATTGAAGGGAACAAGAATAAAATTTCGAGCACTTTGACAAACACAATATTTTACAATTGCTGCTAGTTTCATAGACTTCGGTGTTAATAGTTTTGTCACAGTGGAAATACTAGAAACATTAGGGTATATTAAATTTCAGTGGCATCTAATTTGAATTATGAAATAAATAAATTTGAAGCACGCCACTTTTTTGTTTGGCCATCCAATGTATGTGCCAATTCCATTTGCATGAATGTTTTTTCATCCGTTAAATATGGCCATTCTTTTAACTCCGTGTTAATTTGTTAATATGTTGGGTTGAATCAAAGCGCCCCCCCCTNGTACTGTATAAAACATATTGGTCAATAAATTATTGTAAAAGAACTTTGAGAAACCTCTTGAAACAGACGTGTAGAAACAAGATTTGAAGGCTCAAGAAACAGGATCCGCATAAAGTGAGAGCAACAAAGTAATGGTAATCATAACAGAAACAAACACCTAAGGCAATCTCGATTTGTAGCGCTTCATTTTCTCTAAAACGCTTTTTAATGGCACCCCCGGCAGACAAAGACGGTTATTCGGCTCGCCAGCCCTTGGAAAGAGACATTAGATAGACTCACGCCGGGAGAGCTTGCAACAAAAGATTGCTTGTCAAAACTTGAAAGCATCACTCGGCACGCATGCGCCATTACTCGAGAAGCTGCTCCGTCCTCACGTCATTTCCGCCGCCGCAGCGAGATCGGCAGGTTACCGAAATTCCCCGAAAGCTTATCTTGTTTCGCCGATAAACCCCGCAGATTATGATGAGGGGTTGAGGAATACTGCCGAATTAATGGGAATAAACGGGGTTTGATGCGATTTGAAATGGATCTGCAGGGTTATTAGTGTGCTCAGGCGACGGAATGATTATACATGCTGGGTGAGACTGGGGTGTGAGTGACAGAAAACAGGCGCAAGATTCTCCAGGCGAAACTACCGATGATTCCTTAACCTCTTGCAATTTCTTCGCGATGACCGTCGACGGATATAGGGTTTTGTCGCCAAGCCCCAGGCTCATGAGCGGCAAACTTTATGATGCAGAACTGGGTATTGTAAGGAGTAAATTTTGAATTCATGCGCACAGTTATGTCACTGTTATCATCATAACTATCATAACTGAGATTTAAAAAAAACAACAACAAAAAATAGTGTTATTCACTACTTCATAAATTAGACATTATAATTGATGAAATAAATGCAATTAAATATTGACATATATACACTGACGAAGTTAATATTATTCCCAGAGAGAAGAAAAGGAACTTCATGTCATAGAATTAACAAAAAATTGCAGAGTTTAAGAGGAAATATTCACAAGTGGAGAGGAGGTGGTCATATTTGTCATAGGAGAGAAGATAGTCATATTCACTAGTTTGATCAAAATTACTAAAGGAGAGAAGGTGATCACAAGTACTAAAAGACAGGAGGTGGTCATACTTACTAAAGGAGAGGAGGTCACCATGATTACTAAAGGAGACAGGGTGATCGTAATTACTAAAGGAGAGTAGGTGGTCATATAATTCAAAGGAAGGAAATTAGGTGATCATAAATACTGAAGGAAAGTTGATCTTAATTACTAAAAGAAAATAGGTGGTTATATTTTATAATTACTAAAAGAAAGAAGGTGATCATAATTACTAAAGAATAGGAGGTGATCAAAATTAGTAAAGAAGAGGAGGTGATCATAATTACTGAAGCAGAGGAAGTGGTCATATTGTAATTACAAAAGGAGAAGAGATGATCCTAATCACTAAGGACAAAAGGTGTGCATAATTATTATAGGGAAGAAGGTGGTTATAATTACAAAAAAAAAAAGGAGGTGATCATAGTTACTAGAAGAGAGGAGATGGTCATAATTACTAAAGGAGAGGAGGTTGTCGAAATAGCTAAAGGAAAGGAGGTGATCATAATTACCAGAGGAGAGGAGGTGATCATAATTACTAAACGAAAAGAGGCAATCGTATTACTAAAGGAGAGGAGGTAATCACAATTTCTAAAAGAGAGAAAGTGATCTTAATAACTAAAGGAGAATAGGTGGTGATAACTACTTAAGAAAAGAAGATGATTATAATTACTAAAGGAAGGGAAGTTATCATAATTACTGGAGGAGAGGAAATGGTCATAATTACTAAAGAAGAAAAGGTGGTCATTATAATTAAAGGAGAGGATGTGCTCATAATTACAGAAGGTTAACAAGTAGACATCTTTACTAAAAGAGAGGAATTAGTCATAATTCCTAAATGGGAGAAGATGGTCATCATTACTAGAGAAGGGCAGTTGCGCTTCTCAAATCTAAGGTGATTCGGAAACTGGAAGAGAAGAATTCAGAGGAAGTGGGCTGATGAGCATGCACCACTTGAAGGAAAGAAACTTCTCATTTCTAAAAGCCATTTTACAGATTTTTTAGTTGGACTATTCGTGTTTTTATGTACTGTGTGACATAGTATCTAAGAGTATTTACATATTAGAGCCAAGCGCTCTTGCCTCAGCCTGAGAAGACTTTGCATAATGAAAGCTATATTAGAAAACTGGAGATTTCTCGTAAGGAATCACGTGTATTAAAATTTGATTCTGAATTGGTGTTAAATTATTGTTATCTAGAATTTGTAAATTTAAGTGATATCTTTTACTGTGGCAAAACCCAGCGATAATCTTCAGTCGGTCTGACGGTTTCAATTTGCACACGCTTGGTAGTTATTAGAATAAGGTCATTCGCCGAACGCGATACTAGTAAAGAATGAGCGTATGTCATTGGCAGTTCACATTTTTACAATCTCCTCATAACAAAAACCTCTTTTTCACCCTCACCTTTAATATAGGCATTCCAAAACTACTGACAGTAAGCTGATCATAATATGGTTCTGCAGGACATTCCGTTTCTGGCTCTTTCCACATATTCCATGTGTGTTAGAAATTGGGGCTACAAAGATTTTAGATTTTGTGACAAAGTGGGCGACACGAGTATTGTCATAGCATTTTGTGCATTCTTACATGATGGATGTGCAGCAACTCTCGTATTATCAAGAAAAAAAAGTTCATCGTTTACAAAAATGAAGGAACTCTCAAACTAGGCATTTCAACATTTAATTTTAAGTTCCAATAAGAGAAATTAGTTCATGGTAAAGTTACTCTAAAATAGTGGATCTGTAATGAGTGTTTGCTTGAGATCAGATTTATGAAATGAGTTATACATATTTCATCGTATTCACGAATCTCTGGCCAGCGAATACGATAAATGTATAACTCATTTCATAAATCTGATATCAAACATACACGAGTTTCATCCTTTTTATCATATAAATTCTAACTAATTGAAAAAATTAACTTTTTATCGTGGAAAGGACCCTGAATGAAAGGGCCCTCCCCCTGTTTCAGACACATCAATCACAACTGAGCTGAATGAACTACACAGTTACGCGACACAAAGTAGATCCAAACAACTGACAATCATCAATGAAATTTAAGACAGAAACACTGTGACATTTCAAGTACTTTAATTCAAATGTTTAACTGAACCGAAACTGAAACGTGAAGAGAAAGACGACAACCGATAAAAAATATAGACTGAAAAAATTCTTGAACAAAATCTAGACAGAGGGAAACTCCGCTGCAGTGAAAATAGTTACAAAAGAAATGACATCACATATTCATGACGTCACAAAAGAAATGACATCACATATTCATGACGTCACAAAAGAAATAATGTCACATATTCCAATCAAAGTATCCATAAGCAGATCAAAGATCAAATTTACATAAAGTGTTACATACCAAAAAATTATTATACACTTTTATGTCACTGGAAATAGGCCCTGTTTATATGATAATAAGTTTTATACCAACCATTAATTTATTCTGTATAAGTGGTCTCGAGATAACTTGATTTCAAACCCGACTTGGCATGAAGAAAAATGCAAAATATTTTACAAACTCAATATGGGCATTCTGAGAGTTGAAATAAAGGCGAATAACGTAAGTGTTGTATTACTCTTCACAAATACACGTTAACTTCCTACATATAACTCTTGAGGGATCGAGCCCTCAAGTAAATTTTTTTTTGATGCTTCAAAGAAAGAAATGCATCTTTGAATACACAGCGAATTAGTTTTCCTTAACAAAAGTGCATTTACCGCTATAAGAAAAAACATAACGGTCTTTAACCTTCTTATCCTGATTCCAGTAATACGTGCTGTAGTTCTCATGGGTTCATCTCTTTTGCTACCGAGGCTGTTCTCATTGTCTGTCTGATGTGATTCAGGTCTTGGCTTGTCTGTCTGTACAAATCATGGCACTTCATTCCTACACAGACATCACTGATCTTGTTTTTGGTATTCATTCTGTTTTTGTTTTGCCTCTACCAAATCTAATGATCATTTCGCCATTTGCAGATCTCGAGAATGCTTACGGTACCCCAGTCAGTCCGAGTCTCGGCGGTGGTACCATAAGCCCTGCTGGTTACATCCACACCAATCATCACAGCCAACTTAACCACCACCATCACCACCATCACCCAGCGGCCGCTATCAGTCCTGTGAGCAGCAGCAACAGCAGCAGCAACAACAACAGCAACATCAATAAACTGAGACTCAGCGGAGAGAGCCACATCAACAATCCTTACCATCCATCAACGCCCAACGCAAGTCCGAATACCCCAACTAGTAATGGTGGTATCATCGGCAGCAACACCAACAGCATCAATAACTCCAGTGGAATGAAAACGGACCGACATAACATGACATCATCACCCAGTAACAACAGCACCACCACCGCTAACAGCAATCACAATTCTGATCCAGTATCACAACATCTTCTGCAGCCCTTGCTCAACGCCAATATGAAAAAAGAATTAGACAACAGTAACAACATCACTGCCAAATCAGAAAACAAAAACAACAACGCTGCCAATACCATCAACAGCAATAACATCAAAAGCAACAAAGATGACGAAAAAACCGATGAAGGAGATGCCGATGGCGAGGATGATGGTGGTGATGATTCAGAGCCAAAGAGAAAGAAGAGAAGGAACAGAACAACCTTCACAAGCTTCCAGCTGGAGGAGATGGAGCGAGTGTTCCAGAAGACTCACTACCCGGACGTTTATGCGAGAGAGCAGCTTGCACTGAGATGTAGCTTGACAGAGGCCAGAGTTCAGGTAGGTGGACAGACTAGTACATCTGGAGCTTAGGCAAGGCACAAATTACATAAATGTGAGGCTTATCACATTTACATAATAAGCAACAGTTTGCTTACGACTTGGGCGAAACAACATGCTGCTTTTGTTCTCTGGTAGGTTACTGCA
Source organism: Ellobium chinense (assembly GCA_033807755.1). Lineage (NCBI taxonomy): Eukaryota > Metazoa > Mollusca > Gastropoda > Ellobiida > Ellobiidae > Ellobium > Ellobium chinense. The sequence continues at coordinate 403,406 of JAWQUT010000287.1, read as the reverse complement.
AATCAGCTAACACTACTAACAGTAGATAGGAATATATTATTTCCCACTGGAAAAGACACTATTTTTTCTTTGTGTTCTAATTGGTATTCCCATGTGAGAGTCTGCCTGTGAAACAGTCTGTGAGAGGGGAAAAAAGACAAAAGGCAATCACAAAAATATTGAGCGATATTTTCATATATGAAGTAAGTCTCCTTAACATAACCATGGCCTTTCGCTGTGTGGCATGCCTTCTATCAAAGGTTCTCTCTCGGACTAACGGACCGGTGTGTTATCTGAGTTTTACATACAGTGGTACCTCGATATTAAGTACTATTTATATGCCTTGTTATTAATAGTATGAAATTAGCAGGGATTCATTATCATTCTATTATTTCATTATTCAGGTGGACCTCAAAATAAATATACGTCATTATTATGAATACTGTACTTTTTCCACACACAAAGGCACACTCTATATTGAGGTTGTACTTACTAAGAATGAGTCAGCCACGCCTGGTATAATAATATGCTGGCCGCTTTTCCCTCCCAAATCCCACTACACCGGATCTTGGCGGATCCATCACTTGCTTCACCTTCTCTTAGAAACCAGTTTCATAAATGAAACAAAACATTTTTAACCAAGTCAAAAACTCTTTGAATTTCCTAACCCGGCAATCCTGCAATACAAGGTATTGTGCGTTGATGGGACACTACAAAAATATAGAACAAGAATAACATGGAGGTTTTGCATCATGAAATTCGGCGCCTTCTCTCCAGCATTGTTACTCTTGACATCCCATATGACATAGGAAATAGCGTCCTTTATGTTAGAAGAAGAGTTCTCTGAAACGCTAGATATGTAGCTGCTGGATCAGGATATATCAAACATTAATTAAAAAGGTTTTAATTTTAAGAGATCTTCAATCTTAAATGTATTTGTTTACTTCCATTTGCTGATCGCGTGATCGATCTGGAGATTTTTGTGATAACGAGTTAGTGAGCGACGACAATTCTTGTGTAGAATTTCTCTTAAACATACAGAAATTCTACACAAGAATTACCGTCACTCACTAATTCTTAATCACAAAAATCTTTCTCTATGTACAGCGAGTTCACAGTTCTGGAAGTAAGAATGGGAGAGACTTAATTCCTACTAATACTATTATGATAATTATGGAACATAGAATTTGAGGCCTGAGGTGAGGTGGGGCAGGGTGGCCATTATTGCCTTGTTAGACATTAAAGCACTGCATAAGGCAACAACACAAGGCAAATGACAAAATAGTTGGGGAAAAGCATGAATGAAGACTGATTCTGCCAGAACCATACTTCTCAACGCACTGAAACAAACACCCCAGTACACACATCTTTATGTACAATCACAAACTGACACAAATATACACACACTCAGAGACTCGTATACAAATTCCTGTAGACACACACACACTCAAAGACTCGCATGCTAGGCCAAGACTATGCGCCCATCAAGAGCACTCCAGCCTTTCTTTCTGCCCTCGATAACTAACTGATAACTGACCACTTAGTGACCACTTGCTCTACAGATGGACGTTCCGAGACTCGCCTTACTTGAGTTCATTCGCGGTGTTCAAGTGATCCCTAAACGTTGCACTCACTCATATATGTATAACCTCAGGAGCAAACTTGTTGGNAGTCGGGCCATTATGGGAGGAATTTGCTCGGGATTAGACCCGGGTCTGATTCGCGTCACGCGCGCCGGGCTGTGGAGAGGCGACCGTGCAAACAATAGGAATGTTAGATCTAACAGATGAATGAATTTACCCTAGCCCACAGAACGTTTAATGTCTACGACAGAGGCATGGCTTTAGTGAAGTATATTGTATAAATTCGGACACAGTGTCTAACCGCTGGGTGAGTGTATCTGAAGAGCTGTAGTTAGAAGACTTATGTTATGTAGGGTTACATTATCGTGGGTTAATTTAGAGGTCGTTTTATTTACTCTCCTCCTGAGATTTTATTTTACTTAATCGTCTCTTTTATAACTTATACTTCAAAGACGATAAATTCCAATTCTGCTTGATTCTGAGGCAATACGTACTCTATTTTTGAATTAAAGCATTTCATTATCATTGTATAATATATTATGTTATATTATATTATATTATATTATATTATATTATGTTATATTATATTATATTGTTTAAAATAAAAGCCGCGTGAGTTTAATTTCTCCTCCGATATCGCCCAGTTAATTTGCCGTGAGAGTCAAAATTCAGTGATTTAAATTTTTTTTTGTGGGGGNGGGAAGGGGGGTTAGCAGCTTTGTATCCCCGATCTCCGAATATATAGAAAATGAATAGTCCCACATCCGTATAACCTATTCCACTTTTTAAATTGGCGTCCATGTGCATCACGTCACTACCTGTTGTGCTCACTGCAACCGAGTTTGCGTTATAAGGCCAAATTCCAAAAATTTGGGAGTTTTTAAAGGGCGCTGGCGTGGAAATATTATATTGTTTGACTTTTTTTTTTCTCATTATTACGTTTACATATAATGACGTATTAAAACAATCATTACTAAATTAAGAGTCGTGCAGAAGCGTGGAGATGTAGTCTGGTCGACCAGTTTTGTTTTAAACAAAATATGCTAGCAGACCGGCGGGTGCTTCGACTTTTATGAAAAATAAATTTGCATACTTTTGTAGGGAGCCGTATGAGTTATTTTCTGAACCGATTTCGCTCAGGTTTGCTTCGCGAGAAACAAATTTACTGCGGATGACCGATTTTGTGCTTATTAGCAGTAAATCTCATGCTTGTGAATTTGTGAAACAAAAAAAAAAAAAGGAATTTTCACATGCCGAAGACCTGTTTCATTTTTTAATTTGGTGTCCACGCTCACAAGGTCACTCTGTATTCCGCTATCTTCAGTTTAGTTGGCGTCATGAGATCAAATCCCTAACATTTAGCTGTTTTGGGAGGGATGATGTCAAGAATTATCCTATGGCGTTTCTAATTATTTTTCTGCGTATTCATATCATAATAAAGCGCTTGAAAACAAGCTTTTCTTTGAAAGGATCAGTCTGATCTTTTTTCGTGAAGTAAGAAGTAGCGGAAGAATAGACTTATTCTGAAAAAAAAAGGAGAGTCAAAAATGGCGGAAACTATGGAGGAAATTAAAGTTGCTTCGGGATTGGAAAAAGGCCTTAAAAAAAGGAGCGCAGCACTATAGAAAGTTGTGATCTGAAATGATAAGAAAGAACATGTTTACTTGCAAATTTTGGGGTGCTTAGACTAGCAGTAAAAAAAGATAACCCTCGTGATTTTTTATAACATGCCTCAGTGTAAGTTTATCTCTCCACAGATTTCACTCAAAAATGCTGTTTTAGTCATATGTAAATAGTCTTTTATTTGTCGGCATCAGCAGTGTACTTCCTATCTACGAGTATATAAAAAAACGGACTTTCCCGCATCCGAATAATCTGTTCACATTTTTAAAAATTGGCGTCCATTTGCATGACAAATTTACCTGACGTCATTGATGTTGTGAGGACAGATTCCTCTAATCTGTTTTTTTTCCCCCTAAGGGCACTGACGTCAAGATTTTTTTTTTTTGGGGGGGGGNTTTTTTTTTTTTTTTTTTTGGGGGGGGGTGGGGGGTGAGTGTTAAGCGTTGTGTTTTTTCACAACACGTGTTAACAAATGTCACTAAAAAGCGTAAACGTGGGTAGATGTGGTCTAGGAGTTTTCTTCACATCGATCCCCGCAAATTTTCACAATACGCACAATAATTTATTACGTTTCGCCAACATTTTCTGAGAGAAAAAAACAACAACTTTAATCCTCTGGCTTTTTCTGTTTGCACTTTGCGATGTTTACAGAGTGCGAAATGAAATTTTTCGCGATAGTAGCATTGCTAATTTTTATTGTTTAATAAAGATATCAGCTGGTTCCAGAAGCACACTTTCCTTATTCTGTCGCCCTGATATTATTGAAATAAGTGATATGTTTTTCGTGGCGTAAGAAGTAGCGGAAAAAACAGCCAAAAAATGGCGGAAACTAAAGCTGCTTCGGAGCTGGAAAAATGCCTTACAAAAGAAGCGCAGCACTGTAATGTTGTGTGATCTGAAATGATAAGAAAGAACATTTTTATCACAAATAGTGAGCCTCTTCTGTCATGCAAAATAACAGTCATATAATATGTATGTATAAACTAGATTTGTATATCCCCTGCTCACCGAGTGGATGTGAAAACAGGATTGTGATTTTGCTGTATTTCTTCCATGTGTAGCGAAAAGCAGGCTGATTTTAGATATATAAAAATGCCACCAGCAGACAAGGTTGTTCAAGCGTTGGACAACAGCTCATACTGATTCTGTTCCAGAGTGTATTATAGTCCTTTGTAAACAGGCAGAATGGAGCTTGACAGCTTAGTACAAAAGACGTATTGTTAACATTGGACAGTGTTAAAAATTTTGGAAATAAAATATTTTGGTATTCTTTGTAATTCTTTGCCATCTGTAATTCTTCACTCATTCATTCTTTGTCTCATCATGGAGGAAGCATTCAAACAAAACTATTTTTTTTTTATTCATGTCACACTTCTCGCCTTCCTTGCCCTAAAGTTTATCCATACTCAAGAATAAACTAAATGTAATGTTTCGATCTTTCTTTTAATTGGACATAATAATGCCAAAGAAGAATAAAATATGCTTCAATTAAACAATACTAGACTGATACAGAGCTCTCATTTCCAATACCACATGCACAATAAATTTTGTAAACAAAAGCGCAGAGTTAGCGCTTTGTTTTGAAGTGTTAGTTTATACCCGAGAGCGAGGCAAACGAACTGTTCTTCTTGAACTCATCTGTTGTTTCTGCTACTTTATTTCGTATGCGGCAAAGGGCTGTGCGCATCACATTTATCAATATCACAAACTCAGGCTGACAAAGTATTTCCAAATGTTTAATTTAGCGACATTTTGTCAGAACATTAATTTTTATTCAAAAAATATTTTTAAAAAAAATTACTCGCAAGAACGTGATATGACAGATTTTAAAAACCCATGATTATATAATTCAACATTTCATGTCCTGATGGTAAAAAATGAGCCTTCCCCTTCATTTTTGGTTGGATTGGTGATTGAATCACCGACACCACCAGTCCTCTCAGCGCAGCAAAATATGGATACTAGTTCTTGTTCCATTTGTTCTTGGTGAATAAGAAATTGTTCTAAATTTGAAGAAAATTACAATGATATAAAAATATAAGAGCACTTGAACTTAAACAGAAGCAAGATAATGTCGGACTGTGGGTTTAATTATGAGGCTATCTAGTGACTATGATGGCAAAACCTTACAGATCCTAATGAAGAAAGCTTACTATTGTTTGTCTTACATAAAGATAGTTGTTTTTTTCTTTGTGTGTGTGTGTGTGTGTGTGTGGTGGAGGGGGGGGNGGGGGGGGGGGGGGGGGGGGGGGGGGGGGAGGAGGAGTAAAGAAATCATACCCAGCAACCAGCAAACAAAAAGTGAAGAAGAATATAACAGTAATCGCTAAGTAATACACAAAACCTCTAAATTCCTTCAGATTAATCTGGCAGTTTTTGATGCAGTCATTTACATCAGACTGCGAGCTAATCAACGTGCCAGCTGGGCTAATAATGTAGGATCTCGCTCGAGTGGACGAAACGATGCTAATGGCCACCAGCCGGCGTGGGGCCGGAAGTAAGCTAAGTGCCATGGCTAACTTACCCGTCTTGTCAGACCTGACTACTCATCAGGAAAGATGGGAAATGAGGGGTCCAGGAGGAACAGCATGTGTGAGTCCTTCTTTTTAAAACTCTGCATTGACCAAAAGAAACCCAAGGTAATATTGCGTCAAATAGACTGTCAGTCTGTAGTGTTCATGACTGTTGATAAGAATGCAAGGGAGAGACAAAGTTAAAACTAATGATCACCCTTTAACATTTTCATCATTACAATAGGCGAAGGTGACTCATATAATGCCATGAAAAAATTCAGTCATGTACATACATACACACAGTGTATTTTTTGTGAAGAAACTTCGGTTTAATGTGCGGCTGTCGCTGCTCGAATCGATGTGAATATACCCCTAAGAAGATCTTTACATAATTTATTTCGTTAACAGTGTGCGATTCGCGTGTTCCACTTTTCAGTTCACGTGGTCTCAAAATAGCCACGGTGACATTACTCTACATGCGTAAGGACAGGTTTCAGTGCAAAAATGTAGGTGAATTAGGCTCATGACTTCGATGTACCATTTATCTATCACATTTTTGAAAACTGTAAATATTTTTCTTCATAATTACTAATATCTTTTGTGAAAAATTGAAATGTTTTAATGTTAAGGCTGACTTTCAAATGGTCTAAACCCCTTTGGCATTGTTGACAGAAAAAAATCCATATGGTGAAAAAAATACTTTTGTTTGGGATCTAAATACAGCCCTATTGCAGGCAAAAGTCCCTATAAACAACAAATGCCGATCTACCTACTGACAACGTATAGCTCATCTGAAAGCCGTGTAGGTTTGATAGAAATAATTCTCGTAAGTGAAAAAAAAACAACAGTTGTTAGTTACCATTGCTCAACAACTTTGAGGAAATGTGCCCTCGCACCTTCTATTGATGCTTTGCGCTTGGTGTTACAAGTCCTTTTAAGCCCCCGTTCCTATCTCCCCCTCCCCCTTTCCTCAGAATCTTCCCGTGTTGACGTCTTTATAATTATATCCGACTCATAATGGTGGCAAATGGATAGGAACATCAAATTTAGCTGTCAACAAGACAACGTTACTCGCACTTGTGAGGGCAGTGACAAGGTTTGCAGCATATTTATTCAAGCTGCTAATGAGAAGATGAGTGAACAAATGCTTTGAGAAAACTGACAGTTGTTGTGTTAATTTGTTTCGTAAATGGATACATTTGTTTCTCATACCGATATGTTTCCCGAGGCCACAAGGGCCACTAGCCATCAGAAAATATGGAACGAAATAAATCCACCTTCCTTAAGTTTGTAGGTTTCTGCTCATGATGTCGTATTATGTTTTTAATTCCGCGAAATTTTTTTTCCAGTTTTATATTTCTCAACACCTTAAATTTCTTTACACTTTTTTTGCAATTTTAATCTTAAATCACATCCCTAAAACCGCTGATTTCAGTTTCCTCCAGTTGATGAATATCAGTTGATCCGTTTGAGCCAAGTGTGTATCCGGACATCAGGTGGGTAAGGGATTTTGATTGTAGCCTAAACTGGANGGTTCAAGTTGATCTTTTTTAATTCGGAAATCGATTATCATTTCCTTAGTCTTACGTACGTTCAACATCAAGAAATTATCTTTGCACCATTTCGTGAAACACTCCACCTCATTACGGTAATTTTCTTCAGATTGTGATAATAGCCCTTGAATGGTAGAATCATCAGCAAATTTAATCAGGGTCGTGTTTGAATGATGACTGCGGTAATCGTTGGTATATATCGTGTATAATGTAGGTGACAATACGCAGCCCTGGGGCGCGCCCGTGTTCAAGGTAATGTAAGAGGAACACGTGTTATTCAGTTTAACATACTGAACACGAGAAGTCAAAAAGTCAAGTATCCATGCAATAATATTTTTGTTGACGTTGTAATGCAATAACTTAGTGACCATGAGGTGGATAATCAGTTGATCCGTTTGAGCCAAGTGTGTATCCGGACTTCAGGTGGGTAAGGGATTTTGTTTGTAGCCTAACATGGAAAGTAGCATGTGTCTATTCTTTGGTAAATTGGAAAGCAACGCGGGTCCTAGCTCGAACACCCAGCATAGGCGCCAGCGTACTTATAAACCAGCCATGCGTTCAAAATGTCTCATAATCATCTGGGCGTATTTTACTTGGTCCAGTTATTGTATAGCTTCCTTTTCGAACAGCTTTAATATGTAGAACATTCCTCTTCATCTTTCTGCTCCCCTGCGCCCCCCCTCCCCCATGATTTGGGACCGCATAGAGCTTCTAGGGAATCTTAATGTAATATTTTTCATTTATCCTTAAGAAATGCCTATCCCAACCAGCTCACTTTGTCCCCAGTCAGTAAATGTGATTTTTGTTTTCAGCATTTACCACGAATACTAACTCAAACCTTTTATCAGCACTTCTCGTGTATCTTTACTAATTCATGTGCTCACCACTCATGGTCGCTGGTTGGAGATTTGACTGGAAGAAAGATAAATCATGGTTAGGCTTAAGGTTTTGATATCTGCTTTAATATTTACGACGGATCTGTTGAGATAAGCACAAGGTAGTTGACTGATTACTTAAATTTTCTCTTACCTATGATCATCGTGCGTTTTTTTTGTTGTTGTAAATTTAGTGGTATATGCAGTTGTGTTGTTATTCTGTCTATGTATTTGCCATGCATATCAATAGTACCATGTTTGTAACCTGATTTCAAATAAATAAACTGAATTGGACTCTAATTTGAGTAGATCTATCGGTACAATCTGTACTTAATCAGTCGTTTAGTGCACTCAGCTGAAACCATGGAGAATGAACCCATCACATATTGATCAGGACCTTCCTTCTAAACACATGGGATAGAAAAACAACCAAGTAACAATGCCGTCAAATCTGAAGTAATAATAGCTGTTAAGTGGCAGAATATGGAATATTTCTCCACTGCAATGTTCGCCCACTCTTTTCTAGACAGGTCAGTCAGGTGACGATAGGTTATTGATGTTATCACACATTTTAGAAGTACAAAACTAATACCTGAAATCAAGATCATCTTTTAACATTTTAATACTGGAATAGTTAGGTTATTGGCTCGCTCTAAAAAGATCAGCGTAAATGTAGTAGTCAGGATAGAGGCTTGAGTCGGGGCGACACAGAAAGAGTTAAATTAGCCCGACCAAGCATAGAGAGTCTTGGGTAGACGCCCAACTCCCTTTCCCTTTTTTCGAAATAGCGTCATTTCTGGAATGGTGCATGAGTCCAGCCAAATACCGGCGCTATAGCCAATGATATAAAAATTGCATGCACATTCTTTTGGGGGAATTGGATTCTTCTGTACTCAGTTCACTGTATGTGACTTAGACTTTCTTGTGATAAACTCGTGTACCTTTTTTGACGAGTATCGTCGTAACTCTGTTAAGGGGAATTGTTCCTCGTCTCATACTACAACAACAAACTGGAGTAGCAATGCAACAATACTATAAATTTAGAGAAAACAAGAGAGAACTGAAGCGTACGTTCTTCTCAAACGATGATCGTTCGCAGCAACGAGACTAATCCAGATATTAAAAAATGAAAGTTCAAAAAGACGAAACTCGAGTCAGACCGTGCCGATTTTCCCACCAGTTTGATACGTTCGCTGATGCAAGAACACTCAAGTGATGTTTTCCAAACGCGTACATGCACAGTTACTCACTGTCATTGTACATTAAATACACAGGCCTACATTACTGAGACAAGCGGCATTGTGAAGGCTGTGATAGGCAATCGAGCTCCATCACGACAATCACGAATGCTATTCCCAGGTTTCTTCTCCACTAACACCTAAGATACATCGCTAATTGTAGATCAGGAGGAAATACGCCAGTTTCCTGGACCATGTACAATAGATTATTTATACAAATAAAAGAGCGACTCGTCCCGTTGAGCACTCCTCACGAGTTATATAGTCTCCAGTCTTCAGCCCATGTCTATTCAGTCACTCGTAAATTCCATCAGACGGCGAAGGATTCGGGGCTCACTAGACTATAATATGTATTTCCGGAATCGTGCAGAAAGAATAGACCTACATCCAAGTGTCTTCTTAGCTAGTCTATGTGGTTTTCAGAAGAAAACAACAACAACAACAACAACAACAACAACAACAACAACAACAACAACAACAACACATGATATACAGTATTTCGCTCTCATTTATATTTAACATCTTAATTTAACAATCTTCCGACTTTGGTAGTGTTGATATATATATCACACCTCAACTATTTCCTATAAAAAATGCAGTAAGATAAATACACCTCAAACTAATTTCCTATCAAAAAGGCAGTTAAATAAAAGAACTAGAAATAATTTCTTTTCATCAAAGGCTTTTTTTTTCTTATTCATTTTTTGATTGAGCTTGTAGCAGCAGTCGAAAGAAATGGTGTTCGCCATTTCGGGCATAGAAGCGACGGCCACATGCACCAGATTCAACATAGGTGTATGTCTTACATACTGGACCCAGCATGTCTCAGTTTGATAGTTTCAACGCTTTTTTTTTTCTGGCTGTGTTTATTAATGTGTTTGAAGATGTCATCACAGATTCCTTTTAAATCTTGAAATTATTGAACTTTGCACTAAGTAAACTTTTTTTTTCAGTCACCTGGTATAATGAGCAGTCAAGTCTGAATAGGAAACTTAATATCGATAAGATATTCATCCATTATAATACACCCATTCACGGTCAGTCCGGATCTTGTCTGTCGTTCTCTCCCAATGGAATGAGACCACACCCTTGAAGGAAATACAATGGGTAAATGTGAGGGTGGGGGTGGGGGAAGGAGAAAGGAGATATGGTGGGAGTGGCTGCAAGTAATGCCACTAGCAACACCCACAGCGTGAATGGACATTTGTTCCTACCCAACCTTCATATTGTCTGAATATCATCAAAATTTCTTTATTTTCCCAGGCCGACTTCCTTCTATTCTGTTGGACTTTGTTTCTGTCATTGACTCCGCAAATTCGATAGAGCCAGTCCCTTAATAACAGTTACCAGGAAATGTTTCCCTCGAATTCAGTGGATGAACCGTGCATAATTTAGTCATGATAAGTTGCCCAAACCTTAAAAAGACTTTATCGGCGTTGCACAAATCTACCTCGTAGGTTAGACTTATAGGTCGGTTGTATATATGGGATTGTTTTGGCCTATCTATAGGCAGATTAAAGTGAACATGAATGTGCATAGCATTAAAACTCTTAAGAAAGTAAAATAAAAACTACCCACAAACATCACTTTTGATTTCAGGATATATCATAAACTGCATGCCTAAAATAGTGTAAACACAGAGCGGCGAGTGGTGCCCGGAGTTTCCTATATGATATTCCCGCGCAGTTTTCGCAGCAGCCGTTATGAACAAATAGTCCCTGAAATTCTGTCTATCTAGCAGGTTATTGCCAGATAAATAACTCGTAAATCACTCCATAGTAAAGGCAAGTAAATTTCATAGCCTCTAGTCCCAATATACACGTTCAGCTTGTATGACCCAACCAAAAATTCTGCAATGTAATGTCCAGCCTGCAATAATTCTTCACTTTAGACAGATAATGGAGACTCTGCAAGCCTACCGTTGAAATCTTTATTAGCCAAATATTAAATGAAATAATTTATATCTATCAGTGATTGGGGTTGTACAATGACAGGAGTAATAATAGAACGCATTCATTTTTATATTGCATAATGACGTCAGCTACTGTGTCCCTCTTTTAGGGCGGCCGACAGAGGAGATAACTAATTTCTCGGCACGAACGCCCATTTTAATGCTATCTAAATCTGGGACCACTGGGAAAGTTTGGATCTGAGTAGCCGGAACGCTTGAGCTCGCTAGTCTCTCGAACTGGCTCCCCATGGGGTGTTTTCTTTCAATTGTCAGAGGATTTAAAATGTGGAATCTTAAAGATCCATGCTGATGTTGTGCATGGGGATAATCCACTGGTTATCCTATGTGCCTAGAGCGGGGTGGGGTGAAGGGAGAGAGCTGTTGGCATTATACGTA
>JAWQUT010000287.1:345392-391672 GCA_033807755.1 Ellobium chinense | reverse complement strand
GGGGGGGGGGGCGGTGGGAGGGAGGGATAGGTTTACGATGTTGGAATATTCTAAGCAAGAAGGAGAGAAACACTGGATGGCTTTAGCGTGTGCATTGTTGTTTTTTTTTTGCGGGTTGGGAGGAAGGTAACGTCAAGCGAACAAAATGCAATGCATGGGGGAAGGAGGGAAAGGGCGCGTCGAAAATTCAGAGATTGAGTGCTCGTATAATGTCTCTATGGTGTAGACCAAAGTGTCTAACTGCAGATTGTAGACTGGCGAGCCAAACTATTACATAATTATTGGTCCTCCAGGATTGCAGAACATGACCGGCGAAGTCACCATAAACTCTCGAGTGAGTAGCATGATACATTTGAAACACGAAATATAAAACTGACCCACCCTTGTCCAGTTGTGAGGGAGAACAACCGTCATTTACGGGTTCAACACATTCTTGGTTTAGCACATTCATTTTATATTCAGTACCATGTTTACTGTTCATTCAGTTAATTACCATCCCTTCTTTTAACAGTACATCACCTTTTACTGGTCACATGTGTCATGATAAAAAAAAAAAAACGGTAAAAAACATGACAAGGAACCCATTTCACCGGGTTTAGAAGACCAGAAGCTGATGTCAGGAGCCAGGCCGCTAGGCTGTCAACAATAAAGCAACAGTATTAGAAGCGATCTTGTCCTGAAATATGGCAGGCCAAGGAAACCATTGGTCAGGGTTGGCTAGTAATGACGCAAGAGTAAAAAAATCCACAGTATAAATAAAATGCCTTTATTTATAAAAAAATCTTTTTTTTTTGACTGAAACTATAACAAGAAAAAACGTTATTAACCTTTGAAATTATTTGGTAACTTACGAAGAGAAATAAAGAGAGAGTCTCTGTAGTCCAAAGTATAGATTTTGGAAGTTGCTATCATTGTTTCCTCCTTGATGTTAGGGAAAATATCTAAGCGTTACACTCCATAACGTCTTGTTTCCATTTAATTCCGTAAACTCTGCCAATAGTTTCCAATACTAAGCTCCATCATGCGCAGTAAGTTCTAGGCAGCCGTGAGCTCCGAAAAGAAAAGCACACACCAAAAAGGAAGGTTGACTCGACAACATCAAACGGCGAGTCCAAATGGACCCCGACCGCGCGATACGATGCGATATTATCGTCATGATTACATTCAATTAGCCGCCCTCGGCGCGTGCGCACACTGGAAAAACGGTTCGCATAGGGCCGATTCTGGTGCAAGGGGCTACGAAGATGATAGAAGACAAGGAACGGGGATTGGAGACAGAAAAATGGGTTGGCAGTGAAATTTGTCACGTTGTTTAAAAAAGTGTCTGGCATTTAAAGAAAAACGAGGGGAGAGGGCGGAGAGGGTTAAGATGCTACAGAGTAAAGCGCACAAAATAAAAAGATGAGAATAGAGAGGTTTGATGATGGGGGTTGTGGTGGCGAAGAGGAAACGGCGGAAGACTGGAAATGGAAAATAGATGGGAGATACTGGTAAATGAAAAAAAAAATTTAGTGCACATGGAAAATTACCACGAATATGAAGGTAAAGCTTTCTCCTTCTTTACCTTTCAAGTAGAACTATTTCTTGCCTCAAGATTAGATGTCCAGGAACTTTTCTGGGGGCTCATCATACGGCGAAGTAATTAAAAATATTAAGTGATATAAAAGTAGACTACATCGACCTACATGACAAAAAAAAGTTAGTGTACAGTAATGTCTGCACCTATGCTAATGAACATTCTCTATGCGAGGTTTAAACTTTATTGAACAAACAACACTAAGTAAACAGTTTACTTGGCAAAATTCATTATTTTATGATTCCTTACTTTCAACAACTACGCTACAACGTTCTCGACCGGAGCATTCCATTGGCCCACCAAAAACTGCCCCCAAAAGCCTAACCCGGGCATTTGAGGCATAATAGGCTGATTAAAAAAATAATTCAAACTGACGTGCTGTCTTTTTTTATTTTGGCCAGCTACAAGATTCAAATGAATTCAGCTATATACTGACATTCTGTTAACCTCAGATGTTTTCAACGAAAATTAAAAGTGAACAATCACAAGAATTTAAAGTTGGTCAGTTGTAATCCTTTGTATTTAAACCTTGCATATGACACTTTGGTTGCCAGTTCATGCAAGGGGTGAAACAGCTACTCGAGTGACGTGTATTCTTTATATTATTTATGCACACGTTCTGTTTCTCTGATAGATAGCAATTCTTCAGTGAGCCCGCGTACCAATGTTCAAGGTATTGTCTGAGTGTCCCAAAATTTAAGCCAGGGATTGATGATGTTCCTCGATCGTAATAGATGATGAGCACTGGTTCAGCTGATATAATCATTTGGGGTGTATTCGCATGTGGCTTGTCAGCCCAGTCCGTGCGCTAAAGTATCCTTCACTGAATTTGCAATCGTTTGCGTGTCTGTAAAAGTTGTCTCGTTGTGGGCACTCTTTTATAGCAGTATTTTTTGTGTTGGGTAGATGTAATTATTTGGCTTTCAGCTTTATAAGCTCCACTTTTTATTCTGCCACAATAGGACCGTCTGTCTCAGGCCTGAGGTTCCCATGCCTCAGCGTCAATCTCGAGGCTCCTCTAGAACTGTTTAAGGCAGTCTTTAAACGTATTTTTTCTGACCGCCGACTGAGTGTTTGCCATTTTCCAGCTCACCGTAAAGGAGCTGCTTTGGTAAGCGATTGTCTGGCATGCAAACAGTGTGGCCAGTAAGTAGCCGAATGAAAGCATAAAGTATTTGATTTCCACAAGTATGTTTCTGACGTCATCTCACTGACAGTAGATCTTATAGTTGTGAAAACGCATTAAAGCTGCTGGTCTGACGGGATGCATCTATAATTACTATAAACATTTCACCATCCCACTCTGAGATTCTGGCTCCAGTCTCCTAAGTTCTACATTTCGTTCTCTTCATTGATCATGAGAGCCCAATGTTAGGAACGTCAGATTCTATTAGATTAAGTCCCATATATTTACACTTACCTCTGCTACCTTTACATCCTGATCATGTAATGTCAATCATTTAAATTTCATGTCTGAACCATTCTTACGATTTTACTTGACACGCAGCATTCACTGATGATAAACACGCCCCAGTCCAAATTAGGCTTGCAACTGAGAATATTAAAGTTTCTTTGTTTCTTCATCACAGTCCAAAATGCAAAGGTGTCATACTATCTCGGGAAAGGCTAGTGGTTTTAGGCATAGGACAACTTAGCGAGCCGTAACCTTCAGAGACTCGGTGGTCGAATCGTTAAGCATTTTACCCGTCTGTAGTGTTAAACTTCACATGCCGACTCGATTTTTTTTTCTTTGTTTCTGTTTACTGTACTACTTTATCAGCATTTACTATATTTATTCTCCTTTACTGGTACAGTTAAGTTTTATATAGTGTATGACATTCTTGGTAAATGTAGTGTGATCGTATTGTGTGTTGCTTATGAAAAAAAGGTTCAATTAATCCTGAACGCCTTGGTAATTTACCCTTTAAATGTAAACGCTAATCCCCTCTGAGAGTCTAGACTTGAATTCGGATACAAATCCTGCACTGACCGTTCGAGGGTCTATTTGTCAGTGTTTGCTTCAATTTGTTTTGAAATTTCTACTACCACCATCACTACCACCACAACAACATCAACAAACATCATCAACAACATCAAAAACAGCTACAAAAATTAATGTCATCTGTAATGAGAAGAGGAGAAAAAAACGGCATGTACGAGCATGGACAAGCCGTGAAATCGAAGTCTACACCATGTTCATGCACAACAAATCACGAGCTGCAGTCCGTGTGACACTCCCATTTCACCTCCCCCAGTTGCCTCTTTCTTGGTTTTTATTGAAACAAGACGCAAGCTAATTCGTGTATATTCTAAATGTAACGGACCTAGGCTGAAGCAGGAATATAATATCTATAGTTGTTTACACGAAATTGAGTATTTCCTGAACGAATTTCTTGACAGGATTGTAGTAGAAACGACCTTCAGAATTGTTGAAACGTGATTAACATGTAAATCTAGTAGCCGCATGGACTCGCAACAGGACTAGACTACATGTTATCGCTGGCAGCGAAACCTCGACTAGACTTAATCTTACTTTCCTGAGGAATTTTATAGTATGATAATTATAAGTTTGAAAATGACGTTGCAAATCATAGGTAGACTGGTCTAGATCATCACTTTGATGCTGTACCTTGATAAACACTGCCTTGTCCGAAATTTCAACAGTAATATCGCGGATACTGTGTCAAAACCTCTGACCGCTAGTTTGAATAGTTTCACTATGAGACGTCATTGCTATGTGCAATTTTATGAAAATGAGACAGCGTTTTGTTTCTCCTGTAAGATCTGGATTTTGGCATTCATCGGGGTTTCTCATCCAAGTGTCTAGATTTGACGTGAGAAAAGTTACTCATATCAAGAGCTGATAAATATTCAAGGGGTGGGGGAGAAGGAAAAGGATCCTGAGGGGGGATTTTCAAAACGCTTTAAGATAAAGTTTTCTTTAATTTTAAGAAAATCAAATTTTCTGCTTTGGCACGCTTGAATTGGCAGTTAAGTGTTGAAAATTATCAAGATTTACAAAAGGTTGCCATGAAAATGGCGCCATCTTGAACTTCTTACGTACACGATTTGACTGTTTTCAAAACCTATCTAGTCCGATAAATTAGGTTGAAGCAGTCTGAAAAAAGAAAATGCAAACTTGCCCTTCAATACAATACAAATGGCCGCACCCAAAGGATTATGAGATTATAAATTTCTGTTTGAAAATGAAGTGTAGCAGACACACATTTTGTGCATCTCTTTCACTCTTTTTTATATCTTTTTTCAATCTCAAAAGTTACAAAATTTAAATATATGTAAAATCCGATTGGTAAGGTCCTCGGGAGAACTGTCAAGATATTACATGGTAAATGTCGATGCCACTACAAATCAGTACAATTCTGAACATATATTTGTAAAATTGTTGGGCATTTCTGGATATAAGAACACATTCGATTTGTCTGAAATTTTGATATGTTGTTCTACAATGTCTTTAATCTTGTCTTCTTGTCTGGTTGTGAAATTGCTTTTTCTGGTCGAGTTAAGAATTTCAGTGTCAAACTTGACAGAGCCATAAACTGTGGAACATTAAATCAATCATTTGAGTAAAGCCGTGTATGCTGAGTTGAGAATGATATAGTGCATGAAACTTTATCCGATGATGCCATCAAAAATTGATTGTGCCATCATATTTTTCAACTATTGACTATTGCAGTTCACTTTTGATCCGGCTGTCAGATGCTGCCGGCATGATCCTGGGAAAGTTAAAATAATATGATCATGCCACACCGTTCCTAAGACCATTGTGCCAATGAAGACAAGGATAGAATCCAAATTGCCACCTACTGTTTTCGATCACTACCTTCCACTTAACCATCATATTTTAAACATCATAAACACCATCTAGGGTACTCCAATCACAGGACTCCAGACTCTTTTCCATCATACATTCAAATTTTAAAAAAATATAGTGATCGAGTTTTCACATGTAGGCTCTCTAGTTTGTTTTGATTATCAGTATTTCTGTGAAACGTCAAGTCACTGGAATTCTTTAAATCTCAATTAAAACATATCAGTTTGAAAAGTATTTGCTGTAGCATCTTGAATACTTGGTCAGTCTTTCTTATAAGTGCCGGGCACGTCAAGTCACATCAAATCGTGACTTCCACCGAAGGATGACGTAGATAGTCATATCGTGTCGTGGCGGACTTGGTAGCACTTGATAAGAGACAGCTGATTTCATGAAGCTTGGGTGATTTCGGTTAAAAATGATACATATTCAGATCGTGTATGTATGTGTGCATATATGTGTGTATGTGTATGTGACGGGTGTGCTTGAGTGCATAAGTGTGTAAGTGTATGTTTATATGCGCGTAAAGATGATTGTACCTGAATTACATGTGTGTTATACTGATTTGTTGTGATAAGGTTAACAGAACAGTTGTGGGATGTGAAAATGTGTCTTTTGTGTGATGTGATTATGTAAAGCGCTTTGAGCCTTAGGAAAAAGTTAACTTTAGCATTATTATTATTGCTCCAGAAAACCAGTAAAAATATATATTTAGCAATTATTACAAATTTCCCGTTATAGCAGCTGGTCGACCAACTGTAACGCGAGCAATAATTTCACTATGACACATGAATTAGAAATAGTGATCAGGATTGACAAAAAACAACGCAAATGTGGGATCACTTACACTTTTCATGTAGAGAAGCCGGTAACCTCGCCCCCGCGCCCCCCCCCTTTTCTCCCCAAAAAGAATCATCTCAGCATTTTCAGAAAAAAAAATCGGGTTTCAGGACCCGTCCCCTCCCCCTCTGTAGGACGGGATAAACAGTAAATATTTCTATATATTAACGGGCCCCTTAAAATTGTGGCGGTACAGTTATTGGAATGCATAATGTCAAATACAGTCCTACCCCCCCCCCCCNTCCTTCCCGTAAAAAAAAAACAGTAGGATCTTGGGGACAATTTTATTGTCCCCTCTTTCCTTCAACATGAAATAATCTACAAAATCTGACGCCAGCAACCGTCAGTCAATTGTCCTGCATGGTGCCAAGCAGCGCACAGTCGTCAGTTCATTTCGGACGGGCGCGTAACACTCAACAACTGTTTTACTGATAGTCTAATGAAATCAGCGCCGATGGATTATCGTGTTGACGGAGATGTTGAGCTACATTCAGCCCAATCAAAATTCTCAGTCATACGAATTTATCGTCGAAATTTAAAAGCAGAAAGTGGTGCATGTTACTTCCATGAAGATATTATTCTCCGATTGTGTTTCACAGTGTGGTTGTACGTGAATATTGGTATCATTTTGTTAAGACATGGGTGAGAAAGTATTAAGAACGTATTGAATTTCATGAGGAAATTAGCAGTTAACAAAATGTTGTAAGTGGGAACCTCTTTTTTTTTTCCTTTTTTTTCTCAAAACTCTAATGTTGTGGAAAACAACATTTTCAGGCGTGTCAAACAAGAAGAGTGTCTTTTCTCTTGCACTGACCTACTCAGGAAGAGGCAACCTTAGTTCAGTCTTTCTTAAAAGGGCGTATTTCCACCGGGTCGGGCACACCAAGTCACTTCAAATCGTGACTTCCGCCGAAAGATGACGTGCATGGTCATATCGTGGCGAACCTGATAGTACTAGCCTCATACTTGTAGAGGAATCTGATCGGCTGTAGTGACGTTTGCTTCAGCTGGAAAATACAGGTCTCTCACTTCCATGTTTACTTATGTCCTGTGCATCTCCATTCATTGCTGTCTCTTTGCCTTGCACTGACCTGGCAAAATAACAAGTATGCATGAAATACTTCATTATGAAATCATGGACACGTACGTTGTCAACCCTCCTTAATTCTACTATTGAGCAGTGTGTTAATGATATTTTCTGTTTGCCAATATTAATCACAATTTTCACCTTCCTAGAGAATCATTTTCGGGTTGACAGCGAGAAACGTCGAAATAAAAGTGATCAGCAGACACAGATTGGTTGTCTGACCACAGTCATCTAAATGTTCACCTAAATAAGAATACCTGCTGAGACTTCGGCGCTAGTCGGGCGATCAAACTCCGGACAGCAACATTAAACGTGTCGAGCAGTAGGATTTTCTGCAACACTGTCATTAATATACTCTCTAATCCCATTTCTCAGCCATTGTCTCCTAAACTGCCTTCGAGGAAGCTCTGAAAGATTACGGCCCGCATTTGAAATGGTAAGGTATGGACATCTTTTGACTTTCATGACCGTGTAGATCTAAGCGATTGCAAAACATATTCCATGAACAACCGTGAAGAAATGGCTGTGACCAGCAGAGATCCTGCTGCATGAGGGTTTGCACAAACTCGAAATGAACTTCGTGCAATATATCTACATATATAGTCTGGGTCGCAACTGTTCTAGCAGCAGATGCTGAGCCCAAGGGATGAGAAAAGAAACTGCAAGAAGGTTGGGGCTTAAATTGCTTTATGCTGTCCACTATATTGAAGAATGGAGCAGTTTCGAGATGTAATGTCAGTTAATGTTGTGGAGCAGCTTGGCAGAATGATTATGGCATTGGCCTCAATATCAAAGGGTCATGAATTCAATTCCCAAGCATTCTCATGTTGTAAGGGGGTTAAAAAAGCATTTCCTTCACATTTTCCTCAGTCCACACTTCTGTAAAATGAATACCTGGCTGTAGGCAGTGGTAGATATTGTTGGAATGTTAATAATCAGCGTTTGTAAATGGCAGCGATACTGTATGCTCCACAGAGAGTTGAGAGAGTCATAGAGTTATCAGGTCTCCTGGGGTAATAATAAAATGCAATCGCCTGAGCAGGTATTAACTTGGATAAGAGACTTACGAACCGCATTATTTTTATTATTACTGTGCCGCTCAGTGTAACTAAAATGGGGACATACATTATTACTTTCTAGTGGGATTGGAAATGCCATATTTGAAAATTCGTACTCGTCCAAACAGGTACCTGGCTCAGCAAGGAAAACTCGATTAAAAAGACTGGAAAGCTGGCATTTTTACGTCACTCTGTGACACGAAACGGTCAAGATGTGTGGAAGGTGGGAAGTAGTTAGTCTCTAGGAGGTTGAAACTACGATCATGAGACTCCCCTCGATGAACTCTCAGACCAAATGTGTTCAGCACATGCTCCCACACCGGCTCCCCATTTTCCCTTCCGCCCCACACGCACATGTGCCCAGAGTGAGCGACGAAGTGTTTTTCTTGTGCACCATCGCTGGAGCCCGGGACCCGAGCAGAGGTGGATTTGATTTAGGGCCGTTGTTTACACAGAGAAAATGAAATGTGTTTTTAATGCGGCAAATAGGCCCTAAGAGATGTTTCAACAACGCTGGGTTGTCTATTCTTCTGTCCTCACGGTTGTAGTTTTGGTGGCTCGGATGTGAGCGAGGGAGAAATCTGGCTGCTGGCTGGTGATTGTACCCCAGAGAAATTGTTGTCGTAGGTTTACCTTGAGATCATTTGCTTCGTTGTTTTCTGGCAGGGATAAGGTTATGTACTCATGCGCCTTTGTA
This sequence comes from Ellobium chinense, assembly GCA_033807755.1. Classification (NCBI taxonomy): domain Eukaryota; kingdom Metazoa; phylum Mollusca; class Gastropoda; order Ellobiida; family Ellobiidae; genus Ellobium; species Ellobium chinense. The sequence continues at coordinate 382,585 of JAWQUT010000287.1, read as the reverse complement.
TGCCAGCCTAAGCGAGCTCGGGCAGGACTATAAATAAGCACTCTTACTTTGTACTCTATTGACATGAATATCTTTCCTGCCTTTTCCTTTTGAAGTGAGTCTTCCTAGCCAACCTCCAGACATAAAAAATAAAAGTTTTCGCTTGTTCCGTCTAGGCACTGGGCATAGACCAACATCTTGCAAAATTCGTCGTCTTTTTGTTTTCGTTTGATCTACAGCCCTCACACTACCATTAGACCTTTGACTTTCGTATCCAGAAACAATTCAATAAAGCCAAGGCATGCACAGTAGCAGAGACGAAAACGAATGGCTGAAGAATGCATAGACGTCGTAAGATCGCAACTAAAACACACGTTCAGGTGAGAGAAGTTACAATGTAAAATATCTACATTCATCTAAGGATCAATAAATGGTGGGTCCAGACAAATTTAGGTTTACCCTGAACCTCAATGTAACCAACAAAACTTTTGTTTTTAGAATTTACCATTTTTGAACTTTCTTCAGTCAGTGATTTAAAAACTATTTGGCATGTCTTAGTTGCAGGGATTACCTGCGTGAAGTCTGCGACCATTCGTTAATACAGGACGCGATTCAGATTTTGTTTTATCGGAACTCGATGTTGCAATACAATTTTGGGTCATGCGCTGAGGATAGTATCCTGACATGACATTTTCCACACACGCCCTGGTTTTAAGGTAACCTATACCTGGCAAACACTGACCTGTATTGGGGAAATACCTTTTCTCTAGTCAGGAAATCCCTTTAAAATATCACCTCACGAAAGTGCAGTAATGAAACAAAGCAATGTTTACGCTGAAATGGTATGGTTAGCGTAAGGTATGTAAACATGCATTTCCTTGATTGAACAGAGAAATATATGGTGGTGAGCTGAAAATTCTTTTACGGACACAAACTTCAAGTCGAGGATGACGACAAATGTCAAACATCACAGATGTGGTATCATCTCTTATAGGATTAAGCAGTTGAACAACCTATTTTGATATAAACTCATGTTTCAGCCGGTCGTTCAAATGACACAATTATTATGGAAACGGCTTTGACGCTGTGGTATTTCTGTAAGACAACTGCCAAACACACTTCACTCAAACACAAGCATGGGTACACAAGTATGTAAGAACCAACATACACAAACTTACCCATTCAATCAACCCAACAGCGGTATGTATTTAAGATAATGTGGCCTATAACAGCTTTCAGGTTACACAATATTAACCGCAACAAGTCGGATAACCAATTTCATTTGGCATACATTGTAGGATATGAATCACACTTTGGCACGTAGCAAAACATTGCAAAAATATTGAGAGGACATGTATATGCCTCGCACTATAAGATGTACGTGGACCTGGTGGAGACTGCCTTTAATCAGAATGTCGAAAGATCACGTTTTGTTCAATTTAGAAGCAACGTTTGCCGTTATATAATGTTATTCTGCTCCCCAGTCGCGCATCCATTCCAGTTCTGGAGTTCTGGTCGCCAAGGGTGGCACATTCTTCCACGGTGCCTTCAATCTTCACTTTCCTGTTAGATACTGTTTATTATTTATATCAACACAACACTGTGCCATGTTGCGATTATCTCCTCTTCTTTTTATTCGGCGAATAAGTTGTATGGCATAGGGAAAGGATGCACACACACACACACACACACACACACACACACACACACACACACACACACACACACACACACACACACACACATATTCTTCGGCAATTTTGAGGAAGTTTCATTCACATTCTGGCTGGCTAAAAATAGGGCATATCATCGCATTTATTTTAATGCCACATTTTAAAAACGGAAAGTTTCTAACATTACCTAGGTATAGAGAATCTGCCATTCCCCTTTACATAATACACATAATTCATGATAACTACTGCGCTGTAAAAGAAGCTGACAAGTTAGAGATGACTAACTAAGAGAAAAACCCTAGGTTTTGCTACTGCAAATTTGTGTTATTTTAGTGAGATGCTTGGTTTTATAAGTGCATTGTTTGTAAAATTAAGACTTGGAATTGAATACGAAAATAAACGTACAAAGGATGAGAAATTTCCTATCAGGAACAATCTTCTGCAAATGTCGTTTTCTATCCTTTTTAAATCGTAGTTTCTTATTATACAACTGCATTTATTCAGACTAAATGCAGTTATCTTTTCATTCTATAACGTAACCTAATCTGGATTTCTTTGTTTGTCCGGTACACAAATCCACATCATATCAAGCAGAACTCTAATATGTGAGGAGATATCCAATATGAGCAGGCAGATAACACAAGAGCTCCTAGTCACATTGTTGAGGCTTCAGGGGATTTAGAGAAGCATTTTCCCCATCCTATTCATATCCCACTTAGACTAGATCTAGTTATCAATGTTAGGGGAATAGTTTTGGAGCTAGAATAGGGGGTGGCTGATGATGTTAATAAACCTGGGCCATCATTTGCTAGTTTTACACTTCTCTGACTAATGGAGTTAGACGTGTGTGATTCCACAACGAAACGATCCTTGTACTCATAATGTGTTGGCCTTTAACACTTACACTGACAAGACGCTTCAAATTCGAGAATCTTCAGAGTGGTCTTCTCTCCATTTCTCTCTCTGTGTGGCTGTCTTGTGTGTATGAGTATGTGTGTATGTGTGTGTATGTGTGTATGTGTGTGTGTGTGTGTGTGTGTGTGTGTGTGTGTGTGTGTCTGTCGCGGTGCTTACCCATGGTCGCGTGTGTATGGTTGTACGTGTGTGTTCCCATAGTAGCCTGGCTGGATGAGACAAAATTCACAAAACGGAGGGTGGGGGTGAGGGGGGAGAAAGAGAAAGAGAGAAAGAGAAAGAGAGAGAGAGAGAAAGAGAGNGAGAGAGAGAGAGAGAGAGAGAGAGAGAGAGAGAGAGAGAGAGAGAGAAGTTGGAGGAGATAGCGATGGTGGCATAGATGCTATAAAATCCCTTTTCAAACTGGCGACCACGCATAGTATTTTGACTTATTTCACCAAACCAATTCCCACAATTTTTACTTTGGCTTCAATCTTTGTGACACCACTTTGAAATGCTATGCTGCTGTAAGAGGTTGTCGGGCTGATTCCGCTATTTTAGGATATTATCATTAACATATACAGCTTTCAAACTCTTGCTGCCTCCTTCTGGTGCCTATGGCGAGGAGCTAACTAACCTCTCATGTAGGATGAGCTATGCAATGGTATTTAGAAGTATATGACGAGCTCTTACAAGCATTAAAATATTTCCGGAAAGCTTTGTAACTTTAAGTGTTTTCTGTTTTCATCGGGTTTTTTTTTTGTTCAGGTAAATAACTTTTCTTTTTGCAGATAGATCTGTGGTAACTTTCCCAGAATACTGTGTAAGGTGTGTTTGCTCAAGGTTTCCTTTGTATTGTCAGACAAGAAATTGCTTGGGAGAAAGGAGAGGTTAAATATGTGGATAAATGGGCGTGTGCGTGTGTCTGAGAGAGAGAGAGAGAGAGAGAGAGAGAGAGAGAGAGAGAGAGAGAGAGAGAGCGAGAGATGGAAGGAGAAAGAGAGAGAGAGCGATAGATGGAAGGAGAAAGAGGGAGAGAAAGAAAGAAGGGAAGATAAGAGCATGAGAAAGAGTGAGTGAGTGAGAGAGAGAGAGAGAGAAAGAGAGAGAGAGAGAGAGAGAGGAAGGGGGGAATAGAAGGGTGGTTCTTGAGAGAATGAATTAATTAATAGGTCTGTCACGTGAATGAGCGCAATGTTAATTTTATATAATATTATTATTATCATTATTATTATTTTTGTATTGTGAAACAGACTCCGTTACATATGGAAACTTTGCAGCCTCCGACAAATCTTGATCTGTCAGACTATCATAATTATAGAGGGTTCGTCGTTTCTGACTAATTATGGTGTTATTCACAGTATCAGTTTCATGATGACTTTGTCGATATGTTTTAAGTAAAGCCCAGCCCACCGGAACGCTCATTAGTTTACAGTGCACTAAAGTAAATATTTCGCTTTTATGTACTCTTTCGCAAGTGAACAGTTTTCCTGAATGTAGCATTGATGATTCGAAGCATTAACATTTAATGATCTTGTTGTATATCGCACGTTCAACATCAAAACATGTCACTGGTCTCTCTCTCTCTCTCTCCCTCGCTCTCTCTCTCTCTCTCTCTCTCTCTCTCACACACACACACACACACACACACACACACACACACACACATACACACACACATACACACACACACTCACATACACACACACATACACACACACACACTCACACAAACGCACACGCAGACACGCACACACATACATATGCGTGGTGTAAAAATGGATTAAACTTGAAAATAAAAACGGACGGTTTATCTTCTCCTGCTCGGATGGTAGGCTATTTATTTTTTGGCACTTTTCTTTTTTTATGGAACGCAGTTATCTCCACTTCTTTGGTCAGAAGCAGTTAACAACCCTCGAGGCGACGCCAGCTAACAAGTAGGCAGGAGAGCAGCACTTATCACACAAAATACATGAATGAGCTTTTCCTAGCCCACTTACAGAAGTCATACTTGGAGAAACGTGCCGTTTTCCTCGACTGTTATTGGTTTTGCTTTTAATCTCTGCCACTCAAAATTTGCACTACGTTCTTTCTTCCTTCTTTCTCTCTGTGACGCAAGACTGCTTCTTCTTGTTTCTCCTTCTTTCACTCCCATACTCCTAATTGTATACACAGACAACGTTCACTTTGATAAGAAGTTGTCTTTCACCACAATCAGGTGAGGCTAATGCATCGGGTATATATATTCTAGACATCGTCATAACGAAACACATGTTAATTACTGCACCGCACATCGATACTAACACGATACTGGTTTTGATTAGAGTATTCATTGTTGCAAATTTCAGTAGTTTATTCATCCAGACTTGCACAATAACAACATGGTGCATACCTGGAAAATAAAACTGCACTGGCTACTAAGTATGAAGTTGTGATGCGCTAGGATGGCATGATGTTTGGGTGTATCAACATCATGAAGATCTTTTAATGACTTGAATGACACGCAAAGTTAATGCGCATTGCTCCTGAATTCGTTTAGAATCTGAGATTTATTGCTCGCAATCTAGTTCCATGACGAATCTCTGCTAGCTCTTCCCACGACATTGTAAATAGATAGAAATCTACATGTACATGGGAATGAAGAATAGTTTAGCAGTAAATTTCTTAACCTCAGGAATATTAGTTACAGTGTAGGCAAATATCATCACTAGAATATCTATCCTGTTTGAAATCATACAATTTGTTCATATCCTTGCTGATGAAAGTTTCGTCTCATGAATCAAAGGAGTAGACATATATATTAGGGAGTAGAGATGTTATCGGACAAAAACTCCCATCGAAGTTAGTGCCATAAATTAAAAGTGCCGAAAAATTAAAAAGTCTTCATGATGTTGATGCACCCAAACATCATGTCCTCTCTGCCCATCTCAGCATCTTATCCGCCCACCCCGACCCATCACTCGAGACAACTACCAATGCCTCCCCGAAATAAAACGGGGGGAAAAAAAACTTTCCGCATCCTCTTTGACAATGTCTTTTGTGGCATTCCGGGATCAAGAAAGACTCGGACGCCAAACGGAAAACCCCAGTCTTCTCGGCTCGGCCAAGAGAGGAACTATGTTTTTGTAGACGGTGAGTCGAGACCTGTGCCTGGCGGAGTAACCTTTCCTGAGCACAGCAGCTCCGGAGTATCTTGTGTTCAACTATGCTTTTGAAGAACGGCCGTAAAAAGACAAGTGGAAAGATGAAGGAGGATGAAGATGAGAGAGGATACATTATTATAGACATTATGTAGGAAACACTCAGCTGAGACGCAGTGCTAAAGAACATGTAACGCAAATATACACTGAAGGTCAGCGTTATCCATCTGTATTTTTAGTTTCATTGACTTACTGGGTATCATTGTCTGTCTGCACGGATTGCAGTTGTCAGTTGGACCGTCTAATCGTACGTGTAGGTCCTTGAACTCTCTCACTAATCGTTTGTCCGTCGCTGCCTATTTTTGCGTTTTATGTTTGGTCAAATATCGTTGCGGTAACTATAAGTTATTGTCAAGTCATATCGCCGATTTATAATAGATTTTAATGCTATTAAAGAAGGCAGATGAATATTCAACAGAAAAATAAATGAACTTGCTTGATAAGAGCGATTTTACAGCAATATTGATGATTCAAGAACACTCTTTCTACTAATGTCACTTGAATGACACGCAAAACCCGATTGGAACTATGGAATATTTCATCTGCTTTGCACTAACCAAACATCATTCTTAACTTAAAGTAAAGTATTTCTAAAATGGGTGAAATATATGCTTGTCCATGCCTTTATTCCCAGTAACCGCAGTTGTGTTGATACCTCTTAAATTCTCCCGCAAGGAACTGAACGATGACGCTGTATCGGTACAAATAAATTGTACAAACACATACAAAAGTTAACAGCACAAGCTAAAGAAATCAGTGCGGGCCTTCATCACTACAATAACGCCTCACAAGTCCTTTCCAGGCCACATTTTCCAAAGTTATAAAATGAACTAATTTACCCAATTTAAACTGTGGCTTCTGGTGTACACTAAATAAAGCTCTAGGCTGGAATGTCTTATGATACTGCACACGGTCAGATGTACGCAGTGCCAGTTGTCAGGTAGCCTAAGTATCCTTTAAGTTAAGATTTAGGTTTATGCATGATTTAAAACGCAGTATTATGAAACTCTCCTCACAACCCATGATGATATTTAGGGACAGGGCTCGAAACCCGGAAGTCCCAGTTATGTCGTAAACAAAGCTGACACACCCCAGAATTTGCGTTTACTGACGGGCGGAAGGGACAGCGTGCCTTATGCAGAGACAAACCTATATTGTATGCTGAAAAGAAAAAAGAAGGTGCGTGTTAGTGACGCTCTTCGATACTCACAGAATGTCTTCTTTACCCCAAAACCCTGCAATTTGAAGAAATTCACATATTTTTGCCACTTGATTATCAGCCTCTGAACAGGCCAAATACAGTGCTCGTATTTACTCTCAACAAGATTTCACAACCACTCCTGTCTTGGTCGAACGTATCAAGCTGTTATGTAGTAGAGTTCCTCCAGACTCCGACACCAAGCAGTAATATAGAGTTATTGAGCTGTCGTGCTGAAACAAATAGCCACGCAAAGGATTAAAAAACATATTTAAAAAAAAAAATTCACGACAAGTGTTCTCCATACAGCACAGACCACATAGTTATATTGCAGGCCTCAATCTTCAGATTCATTTCACAAAATCAAGAAAATTCGACCACAAATCTGTGTGATATTCACGGAAGTTTGTTCTGTGAAGATATACGCTTTTATGCCCCAAGAAGTAAGCAANGGGGGGGGGGGGGGGGGGAAGGGTGGAGGTGGAGATTTCAGCGGGTGCTCTAGACGTCCCTGTATGTTTCTATAATTACACTATAATTAAATACTACTTATATTCTTCACTTTTCGGTACTTTTAGCAAACTGATCTTTCCATAGCTTTATGTATATCCATGACAAATACAAATGTTTTCAAAGGGAAAGAGGAGGATAAGGGTGGAGAAAAATTATGTTTATTATGAACTATGAAATTAGTTGTTTATTGTTTATCTGATACTCATCATAACAGGTGTCTTTAATGTAAGCCCTTGGCTACGACAATTGGAGGACAGCGGAAGAGGGGGGNGGGGGGGGGGGGCTTTCGAATAATATAATGAAGATTGAAAAGAAGAATCAGAAATGTTAAAGAATATAAATACATATATAATATATTACTTCAAAAAATATACACGTGTTTCAAAAAGTAGTTTGTGATATTTTTCCTCCTTTTTAAAAAAAGCCGTCATATTAAACGTACTCAAGTATTCGATATTTTGTGTCAGTCGACTCATCCACGTTTTGAATTATTTTCGATTTCTGTCAAGTTTCATGACACAAGAGTCATAGTCGGAAAAAAAACTGACACTGAAAACCACCAGGGACAATCCCAAGAATAAAACCAGAAATGTTGGAAATCCCACTGTTTTGTTTCTTTTTCTGGATCCACCCTTGATAGTAAAACCATAACTGCGACCTTTTCCTGCGGCTTTATACGAAATGAGTAAAATTAAAGTATTGATGGAAACTTTTACAAGCGGACATCAATTTACAAGAGTATATCAATAAACGCGACGATAACTCCAAGAGCTAATATTATACCCTAAGTTAAGAATTTCGCTAACGCGAAAAAGTTTTCGAGAATAAAATACAGTTTGTTCATGCCTTTTGAGAAGAAGATTGCATGATATAGACTAATATCTTTAAGATAATTTGAGATGGGAAGTAACAGCATTCTCCAAAGTGAGCCACAGACCATTTAGTCTATGCTTACTGTAGCTATTCTTAACATCTAGTGTTCCTGTGGGAATGCATCTTAAAATAATATTGATATCGCTCCATTAGAAAGTGAGCTGTGTTTGTCATCTGGCCAACTTTCTGTTGTGAGATGATGAAGGGCTGGGTAGGAGTGATGACGGAGTGGGCAAAGGGAAAATTAAATTATAAAACGACGACTCCTTTCAATGTAGACTATGCCCAAAAAGTAGTTCAGATATCTTGCCGTCATAAGCTCCTGATCTCACGACTTTTATTTAAAGCGATTCAAGGAAATAGAACGATAAAAATGAATCACATCTTTGGCAAATCAAAGAGGAAGTCTGACTGAAAATACTTGTAGAACGCGATATAGACTAACGTAACTGCATACAAAATTACTTACAATTCCTGTCAAAAGATCTGAATTTTTAGCTCTAGTCAGTCTTTTCCACAATCTATTTAAGAGCCGAGCATCAGCACCTTTTTAAAGGAGGGGGGAAAGTGCATCCCACCGTGGCTTACAGTTATAATCAACGTTAAGTAAATTTCAAGGACCTGGATGATGAGCTGTCTCTTTTCTGGACAAGATACTGCTTCAGATTCAGTGAATCAGTTTCTATAACCGAGCTTCAAGCTTCACTTTCCCACAAGAGAGGATCTATTACTCAGAATCCTTACGGCTTCACGGCTGCAAAGTAAAAATGGAAACAAGTTTCTTGTCTTTTTGTTTTCGAGGGGGGGNCAAAGTCTGAACTGGGGTGCCCAAAAAAAAAAAAAAGGAGGGGACAGGTAGTGACGGGGGAAGTGGGAGGGCAGCGAGGAGAATAAAGAGGCGATTCAGCTAATCTAATTCTGAGAGTTGGAAAAACAAGTTTGCATTATGATTCCTCACAGCGGCATTTCGGGACTAATCTAATTTAGAAGCTGGAGCGTGGCTCACCGCTCACAAAACATAAGGACGTGACGGGTGGTGGTGATTTGTGACCGAGGCAGGCTTTATACTGCTAAAAAAAGGTGAAGGCGTTACTTCAAGAGTTTGTTGACGTGCCAAAGCCTTCGCTTTGAGAGCATGTTGAAATAACGAGGTTTAATAGTTTAGTGATGGATGTTTCCAGATGAACACGCAATCATAAGAATTTTCAATTAACGACTTTGAAGGTAATATGAATACAGAAATTCTCAGCCTCAGGTAAATTGCAAAGTATTGAATGTTCTTACATGTCTCGTAAAATATCACAGTGATAACATGTAAAGAATGTGATGCGCTTAACAATGCCAGTGCATATATTGAATTCAGGAGTCACCACTCTGGACTGCAAAAATTTAGTTGATTACATGTACTCTTATGTTAAGACTCATAGATTTTTCTTCTCTTAGACTACTGTGTCATTGCTGGTCGTGTCGTACAGAATAGAGATGTCAACAGAAACATGAATGCTGGGCTCGGTGACAGTAAAATTTATCCAGTATTTTCCTGTCACACTTTTTAAGAGGCTCTAAAGAGTTACATGGTTGGTGCATTTATGTAGATCTGAGATTTGAAAATGGGACAGCATACACCTACAAAAGTGAGCAATAAAGCTGCTTTGTTATGAGCCTCTCGTCTTGGGATCAGATGGAGACTACTTTGGTCTTTGCAATCAGAAATCATGTCGCTCAGTTCCTTAGAGGAAATCTGTAAAATTCCTCACACATACCAGAAAATTATTTAAGTGAAAAAAGACAGTTAGCTAATTCTTCTTTTTTCTGGACACGTTATTTTTTCTGGACACAACAGAAGTTGCGTAAAACTATGCCGAAACCATTCAGTCGGGAAAATCGTTTTATCCGAAAGATTTCTTAATTTCTCTTGAACAGTGTACTCAAATTAAAATCACTCCGTTTAATGCGAAAAGAAAATCGGTCAAATATGTTATAACTGAAATGTTTGTTCACTCAGTTATCAGATAATTGCTAAGCACAAACTCAAATGTCCCTATGAAGTTAACTGTCGAGACAACTGGCGATAGTTCATCATCTACGGCTGAAGATGTGTTTCAGAGTAAAGATAAACTACATAGTATTATGTAAACAAATGTGTGTCACCCTGGCAGACAACGACTGTGAAAAAGAGGCACGTTTTGCCCTCCATTCATCCACCTGTAAGTGGATAGCCATTTGTAAAGGTTTACAAAATGAAGGAATGGGTAAACTTGAATATGGCATACAGTCAGTGATTTCTTGCCATTGCATGGTGAAAAGCGTAACATTTTGATTAGCTCATTTTCATTTTAAAAAATATGATAATTGGAAGCTCATGGGGCATCGCAGCTGTCTCGAACCTCGTTTGGCTAGAATTTGTCTTTATCACTGGAGATACGGAATTAAAATATCTGGGGAGAGATACAGATAGTTATAAGGATGGTTCTGCTCATATAAATATGAAAACGATTTGCTTGGCCTTCGTTTGTATACTATTGACGGGGCAACGCTCAAGATTCGCAATGGCGATCCGAAAAAATCGAAGAAGCGGACTAGTCCGAACTGGAATCCACTGTCAGTCTCTTAGTCAAGTTGCCTGTGCCGAATTTCACACCATCTCTGTGCAATCTAATGTGGCTCGTGCTTGATCCGATTGAACACTCATGACGACACTGGTACATTGTTGACTTTTAAGACTTTTCTTTTGAAACCATTCCCGAATTTCTTTCATTCAATACGGATTAATTGAATCCAACGTCAAACATCTTGCTTAAAATCGCACGTGATTAAAGCAGAAATAGAACTAATACATACCGTGGAAGAAGCGGATGGGAGGTTGCAGGGCGTTGGGGAAAGGCATATTTTGACTAAAACTAAAAGCATTCAGACTAGGAGAGTTCACGGATTTGGCTGTGGACATGTATGAACATTTCCCTTGTTTGGAAATCATCTTTTGTTTTAAGATACACAGATTGGCAATCTCCAAATCTAAATCTGACGATTGACAGAGAAATTGCATTACCCTCCCTCTTCTCTTCCCACCCACCTATCATAAATACGCTCTTGGATTTGAATAGTCACAAGGGAATATTCTTACAACATTCTGCCTCAGGCGGAAACCACAGATATTTTTGAAATGAAACTGACCTTTCCCACAATGTGTTTTGAATGCTGAATACTCAGAATTCAAGCATAGCTATAGCTATTTCCTTCAACTAGATTAGCTCCAGTTACATGTCATAAGGTCCAGCGTTGGAAGGTTACAGATACTGCTGTTGTAAAAACAGGTCAAATATTAGGAAAAGTGAAAATAACGTCACTCTCATTCCACATTCGTCTAAGTCAATTTTTGAGGGCATGATTTGAGTTGTTTATATTACTATGATCTTCCATTTATTTTATTTTCCCTTTTAATAAAATGTAAAATGTTGCTTCGTTATTGCTGTATATCCCAACTTTACAAGCTAAACCACATCTGCCGCAGTGTTTTGCATTGAGCAACAGATTGAGAGCGTTAAATTTCTCAAAACCTCAAAAATGACTTAGGCGAATGTGGAATGAGCGTGCCGATAATAAAAAAATAAAAACAAACCATTATTTAACGCCACGGTGTCTTCGAGAACAAGAAGTGTCTGGAAAAATCATGGAGAGAGAAATGCCCGTGTGAAACCTTTTAATGTAGTTGAAAAGATTGGGAGGCTTTTATTTTTGGAGGGAGAAAGGTACATGGGAAGAGGGGCTGATGTGATGAGTGTTTAATGTAATATAGTTAGGAACGGAAGGTGCAAACTTCAATTTCGGGTTTTAGTAAACATATTATCATCATGAATCTCAACGAGTTTGCAAACCTTTGAAAAGAGAGGGAAAGAGGAAAGTGTCCTCGAATATAATTCTCTCGATCATGGGGTTTGGTGTTGGATGCAGGAGGGGTCCAGGGGCTGGGGATTGATGTGATGAATGTTTTAGAAATGTGAGAGGGTAGGGAAGGTGCAAAGTATAATATTCAGGAAAAACCTCTGGAGTTTACAGAGTACACACGCCAGGAAAGGTCAGGGGCGAGCGGAGAGGAACACGACCACGTGTGTTAGCGTGAGCAGCATGTTTGCACGTGCTAGCGCCGGCATGTTTGGGGCCCGTGTAAAGGACCTTAGGAAAATAAACCCGACTCTCTGTTCCAGCGGCCGTCACAATATTTGGCCACTATTCTTACCCTTGTTCCGGTCTCTCCGCCTTTTCTCTTTTGGAATTATGGAGAGTAGACAGGGGGTGAATGCAGCTCAAAACAGGGTCGGATTGGAAAGGAGGGGGGAGGGAACTGAGGTTGTGTTATTGCCAACATTATTGCGGACAGGCCACAAGGTTGTTATATTATATAACTCTATTATTACTCTCTTCTCCAGTCGTGATTTAGTTTGGAAACACTGCAGAATTTCAGTATGTATGGTTTCAAGAGTTTCGTCAAAATGTAAAATTTGGAGCGATGGTGGTACGTCACAGGAAACTCCTGGCAATGTTCTGATCCTAAGTCCCTCAGTGTCTGTATCAAATTTTACTCCTGAAATTTGGAATCATAATTTTAACATGAGTGTTAACTCATATCCAATACATTTAGTGACATAACTGTTGTTAACATTGTGTCCGCAACAATAAAATTCTGTACATAAGTTGTATATTTTAATATGCTTTATATTAATATGCTCTGTTTTGAATTTTTTAAGAAGTTTAATTTTTTTTTCTTCAGCTTTAGACTGCCTGATGTTTCAGGACATGATTTAGATTTAGGCAACTGCATGTGATTTTCTCTGTCAGCCTTCGTGATGAGCAGGGACTTGAGGCCATGAATCGGAAATTACCAATATATTATCGTATTTACCTAAGACAATTTAACTAATCTGAAATCTTCTGTTAAGTTTTCAAACATCACCTTCGCACTAAGTAATCTATGCGCTATCCAGAGCATTGACAATGTGATTTTATCATCGTGGGCTGGTTTTCTGTGCTGATAATCTGTAAACCCATACACTCTTTCGCAGATTTAGCGCTACCATGTGCACACTGTATTGCGTTCAAAGATTGTGTCACGAGAGAAACTTTTGTAAAAAGGTGGTGAATAATCTCGGTGAAAAATAGATTTCCCTCTATGCTGACTGTTATTTTTGTTTTCAACGTTTTACACAAAACTCTTTCCATGAACAGCTGCCCTGTTTTCCTTTTTTCTTTTTTCTTTTGGCGACGAAATGCTAGTAGTTTAGACGGTACGGTAAACACTCAAATATTGCGGAGTTCATGACAAGTAGAGCCGTATTTTAAATTCTGTTTCACGCAAATCGTTTCCGAGACTGTTAACCTTCTTACCGCTTCTTTTAGATGGAGCTGGAGGAACTCGGTCATATTACTTCAGTTTTTAGTCTTTTTAAATTAAGTATGTCTCGCCGTGGTGCCTTTGACTGCTTTCATCGCTGCTTACTATTTGCTTTATTGTGATATCTGACGTTGTCACTTTTATCCTATTATGTGCAGCGTAAAATGATGGTATTGATAGAGACTTTGCGATGCTTTTATGTCTGTGGTTTTTTTTTTTTTAAGCACATACGCATGATTTGGCGGTTTCAGATGGTCAGCTCATTGGATGTGAGACCTAGATTACAAAAAAAAAAAATCACCCTCGTTACCTCCCTGGTCCTGAATCATTTCTATAGAGATACTACAGAATGAAACTTATAACTCATCTACTATGATGCATTTAGTTGTGGAGATCCTTGAAAACCCAATCTTTTAATGACAAGATAAGTCTATCAATCAGCAGGATAACAAGTTTCTTTTTTTTAAAGAGAACGCCCAAACTTATGCATTAAATAGCTAACCCAGCTTCTTTTTGACGTTCACAAACCGCCTTTTATTCAAAATCTTGCCATTTGTGATGTCTTCACCGCACACAACTAATGAAACGTTACAATTTAAAAAAAAAAAAAAACTTTTTCAAAATCCACAACAACAAAAATTCCGATAATTTTAAACATCTGCAGTATCCAGCATCATTTAAGTGGTTTTCGGGATACTCGCTTAAAGGACATTTCAAGTGCGCGCCAAACACATTCTTGTCTTGGTCCTCTGTTACCAGAAACGGTGTTGCCAATCGACGATGACCCGCATTACATAATAACATGTTACTGTACTGCACACTCATGCCGATGCCTTTCGTAATATGGGCAAACAGTCTTAATCTTCAACTACAACAACAAAGTTCGCTTCTTAGAACAAATGAAACTCTGCTGTTTCTGATCACAATAACGTGGGAGTTTGGGTACAGTCTTCTTTTGAGCTGAACGTGGTCCATCCTGGAGTTGCTTGGATCAGACAACCTTGACCAAAATTTTCAAACTGGTTTGCGGTGAAACAATCGTGTGCTATTTCTCTCTTAAACGTCTTCTTACTTTTCTTTAATGCAGAGTCTAGACTCCAGAGTGGAGGAGATTTTAATTTGTCACGTTTGTTTTCGTAGCATGATCTATACAGATAATTAATGGTGATAACATCTGCTCAAGCTACACTGGTACTAAAACCCATCACATTACTATCAGCATGTGCACACAGAGTAGGGTTTATGAAGCCTTGTTTTATACTTCACCATAGCCTCGCAATAACATTCCCAGCCTAGTATCTGTCTTTAGCCCGCCTGATCTAGAAGTCTCGGATGGCATGTAATCTTGCAAATGCGTTTGGACCAGCGGTCCTTTTGTCTGATATTTAGGTGGCTTCGTCTGGGAATGTAGATAAGCAAGGATGCAGCATGTGCAAGGCCAGGAAATGGAACGATGGAAGGGTCTCCAACGAGGGAATGGCGAAGTGGATTAACACTTCGAAGGCAAGGCGTAGATCATGATAGACAATAGCCTATCATGGAGAGAGAAAGAACGTGATCTTACTCATTGCTCAGATGTTCCAAATGAGGAAGGTACATATTATTTCCTTTCTCTTCCTCTATCAATGATCTACATTTAATCTAGACGATGCAAATGATATGAACGGCTTCTATAAAACAGTGTGCACAAGTCCATTTATCTTTCCATCCGTCCATCCATTCGTCTGTCAATATGTCTGTCCCGCATCCGTCCGTCCCTCCATCCCTTCATCCCTCCATCCCTCTGTCCCTCTATCCCTCCTCCTCCTGCTCCCATTCACCCAGCCATCAGTATGTCTATTCTCCTAACGGACAGTTAGTTTACATAATACATCACAGAACTTTAATCAAACATCATCGAGTGCTAAAATAGATCCGCCTTTTTTATAAATCAGTAATGATGCATGACGAATCAAATTTATAGGAGATTCTACTCAAGGAATTATCTCGACTAAATTTGGAACCCTTTTGTTTCATTTAAAACCTCAAAAGACATCTGGCTAGATGATTTTTTTTTTTTTTTGCATGGCAGTAAATCATTGAGCCCTGTATAGTAATAGACCAACACTGCATTAACCCGTTTAACACATGAGGGACAATCGAATTAGAATAAAATAATCCTGATAATCTCTGACATAAAAACAAATATTTAACAAACTCACAAATATATAACACTTATTTAAAGTAGAATGACCTGGCAGTTCTGCCATGACACGTGCAGTACATGGATATCAGAAACCGACAACCGACTCCTAGAACAGTTAAACTATCAGAACATTACACGTCATTGGGAAATTATGCACTCGAATTGCAAAGAGGATAAATTACATACATATATGACAGTAGACAATGGTGAAAACGAAATCCACGGTATCAAAGAATTATGTTCAAAAGCCTACAAAAAGAAAAATAAACGGGGCTGCTTGTTTTCTTTCTTTTCAGGCCACTTTCAGTTTAGCCTTCCTCTCGTTTTAAAAGTTGTTTGCTGTATAACTGAGCTGTATGACTGAATCAACATAGATCTAGTAAACGTCAAACACATGGAGAAATATTCTTCTTAGTCTGCATAACGGTAGCCATAATACTAAAATTAAAATTTTTACAAATTTATGGTCTCAGTAGAATTTTTGGTTGCTACTGAAATCTTTAACAAATTTTATGGAAATTGCAACAATTTCGAAATGGTGTGGTTCTGATAAAATGTGCCCGTACATTATTCAACAAAACAACTTCAATAGAAATAAATGTTAGTGCGGAACTATCTGCACACAGCATCACTGATTTAGCCATACGAAAATGACTCCCACGTGTACTTCTAATAAGCCAAAGAGGCACTCAGTAGAGGGCATATCTCCGCCAAGGCCGAGATATCAATGATCACACAGTATGGATCCACATCACCATGTGGACCATCATGGAAATGTACAATATGCTTAATTATTATCTTAATGCGGTCCCAGATTTACCACCAAAGTCTTTTTAAATTGGTTCCTAACTTTTCCAATGATCCTACTAACGGATCAACAACACTGATTAATCAGTATCGGATGAAAACATCTATTCTTCATTACGAATGGATTCAATAAAGCTGGTGGAAAAGCGCTCTTCATCCTCACATCTCAGCTTCCCTTCTCCTTTTCGAAACAGAGAGGCAAGGAGTTTCTTGCGTAGCGATCAATCGACCGAATGACTGAGCAACCGAGGGACTAACCAAACCACCCACCTAATCAACTTCCTAACCAACCAAACAATCCGCCCACCTAATCAACCAATCCACCCACCCACCCGCCAACAACCGACCGACCGACCCACTCATCCACCCACCCACTCAAACAACCAACGAACCCTGATGAAAACATAGTCTTTTAGGCGGATGTACTGAAGTGATGTGGGCCCCAAAAATGGTCATTGATGAGTATTTCATGTATGTATGTTTACTGAGTTCGTATTGGGGAGGATGGGGTACAGAATTTTTCTATCACATTATTTTCCCTGTTGTTCTTTTCCCAACAATTCTCAGTGACCTTCAAAAACTATTCCACCTTGCCCAGTCTTTCTTAAACCTTTCTTTTCTCTCGCGTATCATTACATAAGCTAGACATCTCACATCCAGCTAATCGTACATTCAATTTAAAGTTTCACTGATATTATGAGTCCCTCAGACTTTAACATCCTCGTTCTTGGCTTTTGGATGAAAGGAAAAAAATGAAACATAGCCTACAAATTCTCGGTTTAATATCTCGCTTTATTACCGTTCCTATAGCTAATTTTCTGTGGCTTTTATAAGGACAAAAAGTATTCTGAAAATAGCTTGCCATGCATTGCTTTTGAATATAGGCTACACCCCTACCCGTTAGCTGGTACTGAAATGTAAAACATACATGTATTTGTATTTCAAAGCGCTCATAGATTGTCACTCAGAAATCCTGGTTCCTACCTCTCTCTTCCCTTCCCATACAGCCTGAGAAGGAGGTACAGACAAAAATGTAACCCCCCCCAAAAAAAGGGGGTAACCACTTAATTTCCCTCGGTTCCTTTTATCCTCTGCCTTCCCTTCCCTGTAGAATAAATGAAATAGCTGAAATCATCAAGGAAGTTCCTCCCACCCTTTTACAAATACACATGTTGTTTTCCAAATGCGTTAAGCCATTTCCTTTCTCAGTTGCGATGCTAGACTAATGCTGTTACGGCTTTTTATTTTTCTTCCTGTCTAATTTCATATCTAATGCCTTTAGACTTTTTTTGCAGTTTTAATTTTTCCCTGCTTCATTTTATCTACTGACGCTAGACTAGACTCCACCTTTTTTTTTCTTTTTAAATCCTGTCCGTTGGAAATGCGGTTCCAATCTCCATTCCGCTTGCTCCGCCTACTCCTTTGCAAGCATGCAGACAGGTATCAAACGGCGGCGGCCAACTGCGGGAAGTTTGGAAGATCTAAAGCCCTGGGAAATAAGCAACCAGCAGGAGGACGTTTCCTTGCGCCGTTACATAATGGTGTACACTTCAGTCTCGATTTATATCTCTCATAATTTCTTTCTGAAAGTCTCTTTACATTAGGGAAGATAGCGATGATTATATTCTGTTTGGTTTTGTTCGGGGTTCTCTTTAAATCTCTCAGCTCCTTCCGTCTTTTTTATTTCCTCGCCTCTTTCTCTTGAGACCTTCGTTACTTTTCTGTCTGTTCCGTCTTTTCTACAGTACACATTTCTATTCAATACACATTATTGTAACTTGTTCTGTTTCGTCTCCAGTACCTTTTATCACATCAGAACATCCTGTGTTTCTGACTTAAAAGGTTGCCTCCCGTTGTGTTATGGTGTTTATATTAGTATGTTTAAAGATCTGGCCTCTCTCTCAAATAATTTTATCCACCGATCAGAAGAGTGCATCTAAGGCATGTGTCTTTCTCATATAATTGTTCAGCCCTGCACTGCATGTTTGTCTGCTATACTATGTATCCCATTTATTTATGCATTGACCTGTCTCGACTACACACCAAAAATTGTTTCTCTACGAAATGTACACGCAAACCATTGCCTTTAAATTTAAAGAAACAAGTGGAATAAGAGGAGAGGTTGGAGCTGCTAATTTAATGTATATCTATATGTATGTATGTATGTATGTGTGTGTGTGTGTGTGTGTGTGTGTGTGTGTGTGTGTGTGTGTGTGTGTGTGTGTGTGTGTGTGTGTGTGTCTGTCTGTCTGTCTGTCTGATCAAACCACATCTACAGCATTCACAATGCTCCTCTTCGTAATTATTATCTCAGACACGTCATTGTATGTAAACACATCATATTAGTTAAGCTGAGGAAAAAAAGACCGCCAAACGATTTTTGTTGACGTTAGTCTCTTTTAAAACCCGCCATATTTGAGCAGTTTGGTCTCAAAACGCCAACTTGACCGCAGATATTACAATAGCAGTGATGTCATGTGCATAGATGTCCTTTAAAAAAAATAGAACAGGTCATTCGGATGTGGGAAAATCAATTTTCTAAACATTTCGGAGACAGGAACACCGCTGCTGACAGAAAAAAAGAGACCAGTTACAGCTAATTTGTGACTTATACATCAACTTTACTGAAATCGGTGGAGAAATTAATGCCCACGGCATTGCATGGGAGGAAGCGTTACTTGGCCACTGCACACTAAAGTCATGCTGGGACTTTTGCCTTTCTGTCGAATAGCATCAGTGTTTGCATGGCTACTTCATACGACCTAAATCATGTTCATTCTCTGGAACCCCTCCATTCCGATGATTATTACATTCACTCTGATGATCGACTCTACAACGTAGATATTCTCGATCCAGTATCTGATATGCATGTTACCAAAGTTATGTTTCAATTTCGGGGACCGAAATAAACTCTTCACGGCGAACTGCAATAACCTATGACGTATGGCCATTAAAAACACCGAACTGGGACTGTATCCACGAAACAAAGAAAATTTACATAGTCATTAAAATAATACGTAGGACCGTTTCAGGCGAAGAAATTACCATTAGAAACACCTTCACATCAAAAGGAAGGTGTATGCAAAATTTTAGCTCGGTTGGTGCACAAACAGTTGAGTTATGGCTCCTACAAATTTCGCAATTTTTTTTATAATATATATATACACATATATATAATGAAAATGCAGTATTTTGATGTGTTAAATGATAGCTAAACATAGACATTAACCGAATGACTGAGCCATTTGAGAAAGTCAGCCACTTGTTTAAGTACCGTTTCGTCAGTTATACTGGATGCAGTAGCAAATTAATCAAGGAAAAGTTGCCATTGTGTCCCTAAAGTAATCGGCTCAGTGAACAATGTTTTGTCGTACTTCCCTTCTCCCTTCTTGATTATGTAGGTTTGCACACACGGTACTGAAATGAAGTTAGCTGCATGTATGCAGAAAATGCAAACCACAATAATATTTAGAAGAAGTTCACCACTGTGGCGCAAAGTGACATACATCGCGGGGAAAATTTCGATACTCTTGGTTTTAAAAAAGTAACAAATGCTACGAGGCTGAAAAAGAAACCAACCCAACAACTCGCATTTAATGGGAGGCACTACCCTTTTCCAAAGGATGTAATGCACATGACATGGTGTACAACTTATCACCATGAATGCAATGGATTCCTATGCAAACCTGTGCCCAATGCTGAATGGTGCATATTTCTCCCTCCAGGGTGATGATCTAAGGGCAACTGTCATTTACCATGGCACTAGTTGTTTGACACCAGAGCTCACTTACGTCTTTTAGACACCTTTATGCATGATCGTAAGGAGGCCTTTCCTGATATTATGTCTGGATCATTTCTGATAACTGTACGTCAAGATAGAAATTCCAAAATGCCTCCATTTGCACAAAGATATCTAAGAGACGTGGGTGAAATTTGGTTTCAAACAAATGGTGCCATAGTTAATGACACTTGTTCTAAGATCATTACCCTTTAGGGAGAAGAACGCACCATTCAGCACTTTGGTGTGTAATTTTCCATAGAAGTCCAATTCACTCACGGGCATAACTTGCACACCATGTTATGTGCATTACTGTCTGTGGAAAAGGGTAGTGTCTCTCCTTAACGTGGGCATACTTTATGAGTTTACTGTGGAAATAAGTTTCATACTCAAGTCGTTGGTAGGTGAAACGCTTTATCTCTACAGCGGATTGAACCAATGAGATAAACTATGACCTAACACTACATATGCATGAGAAACTACCCTATTTCCTTCCTTCCTTACTTCCTTATTTCCTTCCCATTTTCCTTCTTTAGCTCCCTCCCTCCCTTCAGTTCTAATTTATGAGTTCTTTCTTCTATCCCATCTATAATTTCCGCCTTCCTCCAATCTCCCTTTCTCCATCCTTCCCCTCTCCTTCCTTCTTTCCTTTCTTCCTCTCAAATGACATGGCAACGAACATGTAGATTAACTTAGAATAAATGAATTCTGATCACTACAAAATGAAATGTAGAATACTCCTTGGAGCTCTTCATTCCACATTTTGTGTGTGTGTGTGAGAAGTTACATGTAACTCTGATATTGTAAAAAAAATATCGTTCTCACGTCAGATGGAAACCACAAGTGTCTGGGGATGAATAGACGGTATTTATTTAGCCTGTTATGAAAAACTTATGTCTTAATCTCGGTTTAAAAAGTTATTTTCATAATCTAATGTGGTTCCTTTCCAACCGGAATAGGGGGGAAAACCATGTCCCTAGGTCCTTACTTCAGTACTATTAGATTTCATTATCGTGGGATATACATAGTTGGATGTGGTGAACCCGCCCCTTTATGAGAGGGTTCACAAAAAGAACAAACTGATGACGTCAAATTGCCCACTATGTTGTCAAGGAAGTGAAAGAGAAGACTTACGGGAAGATCAAGCATAGCGTCATTAAAATTCAACTTATTGTGAATGGCATAATGAATTTCTATCATTCAGAGGTGGTCCGTTTTATCACCCTTATATTCATAGTCATTATCACATCACACCAGCTTCAGTTCTGAATTAATTTGTATGTCTGACACTGAACAGTGAACAATGCCTTGTAAACGTGAAGCACATCTGGATATTCATTTTCTTTTCGGCATGGAGTCCTTCTTGGTCCAGACTGAAGCAGCGTCAGGTCAAAATTAGTTTTCTGCCGCACTGCTCCTGCCCAGATTATGCATGGCAATCATTCTCAGTTGGTTGAGTATCTCCTAGCCCGTGGTATGATCTGTCTGCATCGCCAGGTGATTGCTAGATATTTGTACAGAGGCCGTCTTTTGACGGCCGGACTAAAACTATTAATTTGTATCAAGGACATGAGATAAATTCTGTTTTAAAATTTTCGGTGAGCTGATTCATCCAGATGCTGAAAATGTAGTGACTGAAACTAACTCAAAGGTTGCATCAACACAGGGAGGAACGTGAAATGATTTACGTCGTATTGTTTGGACCAGCTTACTAAATTTGAACAGCATCCCTACATTCGATCTGGTCGAAATCAGTCTGTTGCATATCCTAAGCCCATTTTGGTGCCATGGTTTACTGCTTTGGTACGCCTGGGCAACTTGTAAAACTAAATTAGTTTTGGGTCTTCGCAGGAAATATTATATCCCATTGCTACAGAGAAACTTTGCTGAATCACTCCAGGCAATGCTGACCGAAAAGAATGAAACTTTATACTTATAACGCGAGAGAAGACAAGAAGAAGAAGAATGAGAAGGTGATAGAAAACGGTAAGATACTCATATTAATCAGTGCCTCGTTCGCAGTAAGTCTGCTCTGATGTATTGGAAGATTTTTGTTATTTGATTCGCCGCTGTGGAATGAAAGAATGGACGGTTCCCTTGAAACCCGTGTGAAGCCACCTTTGGGTCTTCCCTGCTCACTCATCCGTCAGCTATCTACTCCGACTGGCTAACTTGGGCACGGTAAAGATCCTGCGGAAGCTTCTTTAGTGCAGACATCTGAGTTCCCGGACAGATTTCAGCCATGCGTGAGGTGATTTGTGATGCTGGCCTTCATCTAGGCTTACGATAAATTCCGACGCGCCCCTCCCGACCGTAGAGTCTAAAAGACCACAGTAGGCAAAGTCAATTCTGGATTTAAGTATCAAGGCCAGTTTGCATGCTTCTGACCTAAAAAAGATCGGGATAGGCCTACATACACATTGAAGAGATTTACAATACAACAATCATAAACCTGAAATTCCACTGTGCTCATCTTCATTGTCTGCCTTGTTCCTACATAAAATAAACGTCTAGTAGTTTGTCAGCTTTGGTGAAGGTTTATTAAAAATATGGAAAGCTGTGCAAGGGAGTGTGGCGATTAATAAAAACTGGGGAATACAGTATTTTTGGAAATACCGATTCGATCTCCATAAATACACGATCTGGAATACCTGTAGCCGGGCGGTCAGTAGAACATAACTCTCCAGATCGTCGAAGTTTGCTGTTAGATCATGTGCATTCACACAATCACCCAGTCTCTTTGAAGCCATCACTAACCGCTCTTAATCACTTAGGCCACTAAGATATTTTAAAAGCATGATATCGACTTCTAAAGATTTTATCGAATCCAGTCTTGCAAATAAAGCAGTGTTGAGGAGCTCTGTCGGATATTTCAATACATTCATCATTGTTTATAATTGTTAGCATCTCATTTACAGTGTGATCGAATCCTTAATTTGAGGAAATTTTCAAATGAAACTGTTGTATAATTGTTCAAAGCCACCCACTATGTATTTACAAACATACCACTCATTTATTCCCCAATTTACCGTGGCGTGCCATTATACAGGGCACAACTTCTTTTCCATTTAGCTAAGTTGCTTATATGTTACTCATCATAGCGCTACACGTGCCTTCAAGATGAATGCCATTTTTTCCTGAAAATGTACCCGCATTAATGTACGATAGCGAACATTAGTTTCCAACCTGGCAGTAACGACAGGAGCAATCACTAGCACGCAATGTATCGCAGAGGTAGAAGGAAACCATGTTATCATGCGTTATGGAGTGAAAATGTTGCCCTGATCTAGTATACTAAGACAAAGATAGTAGCTTTTCACCCTAAACATTTCATGACGTAATAATGTGGTTTTGCTCTAACCCTACGATATAGCACGTGCTACTTTAAGGTTTATTCGCGGCCTGGCGTAGCATGTGCTACTGTATAGTTTATTAACACCGTCGACGTGCTAGTTTATGGCTCTCTATTACTGACATTTATTGGTTTGTAGGACATATGTGCAGCCTGCAAAGGAATAAAAAAAAATGTCTCCGTTCGGAACATTTAGCCAAGTTGATGTAGGCATATGTCAGATGAAATCAAGATTTTTCTTAATTCAACAGTCAAACCTTCCATCAATGGTTGTCGTTTCGTAACGTGCTCAACAAGAGAATTCATAAAGGCGCACCACAATATGTCATTTACGAACTGGCGAAAATTCCCGTAACTTGCAGTGTTCAAAACGGAATTATCTGTTTGTGGCTAAGAAGGATACACTACACACCACCCCCAGCGCCACCGTCACCACCAACAACAACAACAATAACAACAACAACAGCAGCAGCAGCAGCAGCAGCAGCAGCAGCAGCAGCAGCAGCAGCAGTAGCAGTAGCAGCAGCAACAACAACAACTACAACAACACCAACAACAACAACAACAACAACAACAACAACAACCAGAGAATCAGAGATTACCAGTTATATTATCGTATTTACCTAATACAATTTAATTAATCCTACATGTTTTGCAAAATTTTCACACCTCACCCTCATATTATTTTCATCTGTGAGCCATTTACAAGCAATGACAATATGACCTCTGTCGCGTTTCCTAGCTGTCTTCACTGATAATTTGAAAACCTGTACACTGTCTCACAGATTCAGCGCTCCAACATGCACTGTGTATTGCATCCGAAGGCGGTATCAAGAGAGTAACTTACAAAAAAAATGAAACCTACAATCTGAGAGAAAATTGTGATATATATCTGTGTTGACTGTACTTTTTTTTTTGGCCCAAGAGCTTCTTCAGGAAGGGATTCCCGAGTTTTTCCTTTTTTATATTTGGCGACGTTAGGGTAATCGTCTAGATAGTACTACAAACATTCGAACTTTGAAGAGCTCATGACCATTTCAACCTTGATTGATTTGTTTAATGAGAATCATTTCTGTGATCGCTAACCTCAGTGCCTCGTTTAGATGGAGAAAGAGGAAGACGATCATCATACTTTTTTTTTTGAATTAAAAAGTGTCTCGCTGTGATATGTTTGGGTGTTGTCATCACTTCCTAGTGATAATTTTATTGTGATATTTTACACTGGTACTTTTACAGTATTATGTATAACATGAAATGGCAGTGTTGAAATAGATCTACCGACTTCTCTCTCTCTCTCTCTCTCTCTCTCTCTCTCTCTCTCTCTCTCTTTCTCTCTCTAATTTTTTTTTCACATTATCAGCACCGGTTGTTGCAGACAGTCAGCCCAAGTCAGTAGTTTATGTAAATGTTCTAGTAGACGATTTAAAAAAATACCTTTGGTCTTTGTCTACATGTCGTTTATCTGTTACGTATAAATATAATGTTTTGATCAACGCTAAAGCTGCTGTGTGTGAAAACTACGAAAGCAATAAACACAACAGAAACGATTAGCGAAACAAAAGATATTGTCTACAACCTCTCTCCCCCCTCTCCTACCTGTCCCATAAAACACTGACTGAACCTAAGTGCTAGATTACCAAAAAAAAAAAAAATTCTTGCTACGCCCTGACAACAACACACAACTAAATATCCTCTATTCTCTATAGCGTGTAATCGCAGCATAATGATCCGAGCCACGGAAGGGGACATTATCCTTGGCTAAACGTAACATTAACTAAAACTTGGGACAAAACACATGCTTAACCTGTTGTGTATTTTCAATTTTATTTAAACACTTCGTTCCCCTAATTAAGAGAATAAATGATATATTCTTGAAATCATGCTGAACATTTTTCAGCCAGAGGGAGAACAATAATTTTGTGAAAGGTTTGCAAGTGACTGCAGTGTTTTCGTGAATATTTCAAAATCTTTTACCACAAATAGATATCTTCATCCATTTGTATCACACATCGGTGTAAGTGATGATATCGTGTCTGTTGTTAGTTTTATAAACGATATGTACAACATGTGATCTGATTTTTCGATTTTTGGATACTCATATCACGTTGGTATTTTTCTAGTTGTTTTATTGTTATATTGTTATCGTATATTGTTGACGCTATGACAGAAAATATCTTCAGACTAACTGTTTGCCAAACTGTTTCAAAAAAAAAAAAAGCTAATGATTTAAGAATGTATGCTTATATCAACGAAAGTTTCACCATTTCTTTTATAACGGAGTAATCATGTTCATATATCTAGTTTCCTAACAAAGCTCTCCTCCGCCAGGCTTTCTTGAAAAAAGAATGTGTCGTCTCTCGTGGTGTTTCGTCATCAGACATGTCCAGAACAATTAGTCTGATCCTAGTTTTGTACACGGAGCTGCGACTCGCGGTGTACAAGGTCATTCTGGGTTCTTGTTGTTTTGATCTAGAGAGTATGTATGGTCATGAGGCAGTATGAGCCAAGTGGGCATTGTTGTTAAATATTTCAATATTGTGTGATTATGATTGTTGCATAAAATAAATGTACATAAAATGTACATGAACAATAAAAGCTGAAAGATAAAGCAGGAAATAAAGTATGTCACGTCTCTCACAGTCAGACCTTGTGGTCGTTAAATCGTGGGCGGATTTAGCAGGGAATCATTCGGAGAGTTATTGTAATGCAGGGTATCTGGCTCCGGCACCTCTGTGTCATATCTCACCTTTAGGAATTTCTTGCTGTTTTTAGCTGGAATTATCAGACGGAAAATTCAGTACTTCAACCAAGCAAAGGGAAACTGAAGAACAATCGGCGAAGATTAGAAGTTTTATAAAGCGGTAATTTTACGGAGTACTAATTTATTTGGCAGTCTTCTGTTTTGATTTGAACTGTTCATATTTATTATGGTTCAATTCTTAAGAATTGCAAAGCTGCATAGAAAAACAAGCTTGTATTTTCATCATTTTTTCCCTATCAGCATTTGATTTTTACCACTTTTCTCTCGTCTGACTGGTTTTGTTTTTTTCCGAGCGTCGTCTGTGCCGGGACGGATAAATATATAGCTTCATCTATTGTAACTGTACATCTTTGTTCTGTATGATTATTTAAGCATCTGCAGTGTGCTCTGCCCACTATTTCCAGTTCCAAAGAAGTGCGTAGAATAGGGATAAGAATAGGATAGAATAGAGAATTCTCTGGAATCAGAGAATGTTTGTGCCTTTCAGAGATTGCTCTTTGACACCAGCTGAGAAAAAGCATGTATAGAAAAATTGTAAAAAAATAACGTGAATTCATTTTTGTCTCTTGTTTTGTGTTTGCCCTAAACGTTCGCTCCTTGCGTTACAGAAACTAATTAGATGTAGGTATATAATACGTATTTAGGCACATACAGTACGACTTTAACTCTTTGTGCTATGTAAATCGTGGTAATAAAGACATATTCTCGACTAAACTCTATGCAAAACTGCATAAAGATCAGAGTATTAAATGGAAAATGAATGGCATCTGTGGTAGGAATATATTTATGCCTAAAATATCAACCCTTTGTGAACCATGAAACAGTATTCAGTTTGGATATGCATAGTTTAAGGTGCCATCATCTCAACGTTGTAATGTAACCATTGACCGCTGAGAATTTATTTGTTGTCAGGAGAGTGAATCATGAAAGCCGTAACTACTGATCCAAACTAAAGGGAACTTATCACGATCAATCCATCCAGGAATAGCATAAACTATTCATCAAACTCCCAGTTACAAATTCTAGTTTCCTATATTGATGGTGTTTACAAATGAATCAAGGCAGGGGGAAAATACTACGCTTTCTGGGACACCACTTTAAAAACGACTAAAATAGAACATGCTTTATTCGCATCATGAAAAGTGATGCATACAGATAAAATTAGAAATCTTCTATCCCTCCAGTTGAACAATTCACTCAGGCAAAAGTGGAGGTATCTGGTCCTTCTCCGGTAATTGCATGTTATACATAGGTCTTGGCTCTCACTGAAAGATATTATAAGCCACTCATATTACAAATCTCCATGTACTTATAAAAACGCTAAAATTATGTAAGCAAATCTGACAGTTTTATACTCAGGTAAGTATGGAGTCTTGAGATCAGTTCTACGATTATATTCAGTAGCTTGCTGGCGTCATGAACTCATTGTGTGCCATGTTCAGCTGAGACCACTTCATGCAAGTGTCGAGGGGTTAAGGGAAAAATGATAAGTATTATCTTATTATAGAACTGTCACATGAACAAGAAAATCAGCTGTTGTAAAGGACTGTCATTAACTCGATGGATAGTGTGGATTACTAAACTTCTGGTTTCAGCTTCACTGGTCTATGCTACTCTTCTAAATCGTGTCACCTCTCGAGGGAACATAGGTCTGAAACACTGCTTCTCTAGAGGATCCTTCGGGAAGGGAGGGGTAAAAAGAGGGAGGAAGGGGGAGATGAGGAGGGGAGAACCGTCCACTGTACGGAATTCCATGTTTCACCTATCTGTTCGAGCTCCCCTGAAATTGTTCTTCCATGTCTTGCCACGTTTTTCTTCCGCAGCGAATTCCAGTCAAGCACCAGTATTGTTGGATTCATGGCTGTTTTTCGAAACGTGGCCTGTCCATCCCTAGTTCCTTTCCAAAATCTGTTCATGGGTGCTTCTCTTTGAGGTCATTGTATGTTTTATTTTTTTTTTGTGCCAATATATCTAGTATTTGTCAAGGGTATCTATTTGCAAAGGTGATTACTGGACATTTGTCTGGGAAGTAATGAGAAGTTGAGTCATGTTATAATTAATACGGCCGGATTGGGTGAGGGTCCATGGCTTAATCTTCTGGTGTTTAGATAAAATGAAGAGTGGCAAGAAAGATTACTCAATTAAACTCCAGTCTCAAGAGTTATAAACAAGCTAAATGTGAGACGAAGAGAAAGACAGACTTCCAAGTTCATATAAAAAAAAAAATTAAGTTCTCATACTCTCATGGCTGTACCTGTAAGGCGTATTTTTGACAGCATTTTGTAGTATTCTAAGAGCTTCCTCAGTTCCAGCTTCTCTGCCCGCCACTCAACATCATGCACAGATTCGATGTTTGTACCCGGATTAGTCCTATCTGGCTCAGGCTCACGAACAGTGAGAGAGAAAGAGGAAGGATTCTGGGAACTGGAATCTGCAGGAAATACTCCACTCATACTGCTAGAAGACAATTTATCTATATGGTATATATCTCTGTCATGTTTTATATACAAAGACATATTCTCAGCCATGTTCTTGGCTTTTATGTGTACAAGCTGCCCAGATTTGTTGAAATGTAAAGTGACAGGTTCATCTTTCTCTATATCAACAGTGCGCA
This sequence comes from Ellobium chinense, assembly GCA_033807755.1. NCBI lineage: Eukaryota > Metazoa > Mollusca > Gastropoda > Ellobiida > Ellobiidae > Ellobium > Ellobium chinense. The sequence continues at coordinate 353,369 of JAWQUT010000287.1, read as the reverse complement.
TTACATAGTCCAATTCTTTCACTGATTCCTCCATTGCATGAGGTGATTTATNAAGGAATTAAATTTTGGGGTTCCCCAAGGGTCTATTTTAGGGCCGATCTTGTACACCATATATACATACCCCCTTGGCCACTTATTAAAGGATTATTGCACTGGTTACCATATGTATGCAGACGATACTCAGATCTATATGTCATCACAGCTACAGGATGTGAGTGACCTTATTACAAACACAGAACTATATAGAAGCAGTCAAAAAGTGGATGACAGTAAACAAACTTAAGATGAATGATAACAAAACAGAAGTTATGCTTATTTCAACAGATTCCAAATTGAAAAGTGTAAATGACCCATCAATTTCTATTAATAACCATCAGGTAATATTGAACGAGAAAGCAAGGAACCTCGGAGTAATTTTTGACAACACACTGTCTATGTCCCATCATGTTAACAATCTGATTAAGAATGCATATTTTGAACTGAAAAAAAAATAGGTGGAATTAAACAACATCTTACTGAAAACGCCACAACAAGATTAGTAATACCATCAACATTGTCTCGTTTGGATTACTGCTACACTCTCCTGGCTGGTGTCACAGAGGGTAAACTAAACAGATTACAGAGAGTCCAAAATAATGCAGCCCGTTTGATCTTTAAGAGGCGTAAGCGAGAGCCCAGTGAGCCTCTCTTAAAATTACTTCACTAGTTACCAGTCAGAGCCAGAATTGAGTACAAGGTTGTCACTTTTTGTTATAAGACCATAAATGGTAGTTCGCCTGCATACCTATCGGACCTGATAGATGAGCACAAGCCCACTAGATCATCACGATCTGAAAATGCTTCTTTTCTTCATGTACCAAAAGCAAACATGAAAAATTTGGAGCTTTTACGTCCTCAGGACCAACAGTTTGGAATAAACTGCCTCAAAATATTCGTAAAGAAAATAGTCTAAGTACTCTTAAGAAACTTCTCAAAACACATTTGTTCAAACAATATCTTGATTGACCATGACAGTCTGCGAAACTAAATTTTCTTTTTTTTACATCTATATTGCAGTACATGTGTACAGAGTGTAGAATGCTTGAGTGTGTGAGCTAAATATTATAAAATCTTATTTACTTCTCTATGTAAAGCGCTCAGAGCCTGTATGTACAGGGATGAGCGCTATATAAATGCTATCTATCTATCTATCTATCTATCTATCTATCTATCTATCTATCTATCTATCTGTCTGTCGGTCTGTCGGTCTGTCCGTCCGTCCGTCTGTCTGTCTGTCTGTCTGTTCATCAGTCTGTACTGTTACCCCAGGAACGCTCTCAATTTCTATAAGCACCGGAGCTTGGTAGACTACCTCAACTATTAATTTTTATAAATACAACGTAGAAGATTCCGGCAATTTTTGGGTTATGACATCACTATGGAAAGACATTATGACCAGGAATACTATGTTCCTGGTCATACACGTCTTTAAAATGCTGTAATTTTTTTTCCTTTGGTATATTCATTAAACTCATCAAAATTTGATAAACATGCCTTGAACGTTGGCTACCTTCCGGAAAATGGTTGGTTACCTCTTCTTGATGACTTTCAGTAAATAGTGAGTTTAGTAATAACATTATACTCGCTTTCCCCATTCTTCGGGTCACTTTCATCTGCTTATTGTGTGAAAGACATCGGGTGCTTCTCACTGTGCTATCATTTTAATCGAACATGGCGTCTAACAATTAAATGCCATTTGCACATATTCCAATGTAGTACACGATGAATGGGAAATAAGTTACTGGAAAATAAAAAAGTAAAGTATAACCATGAAACTTTAAACATTAAAATTGTAAACATAAACCTAAATTGTAAATGTGACTAGACATAAAACAGTTTATTATTAACGTTTTTGTCCGGAAAGCGAACATAGATCGTGACTTTCAACAGTCTGAAGAGATTACTCCTAGAAGAACTCTACGATGTCTGACAGTCTTCGATAACAAAATCTTAACGACTGTGGAAAATGTAAGGCAGTAAACAAAGTTCCAGTGCGCAACCGGAATTAATTAAAGAGAAAACTGCCACCGATTAAAGGCATGGGAACATTTTTCTCGATATTCTTTGTTACAAACATCATATCTACTTGCTATGGTAAGGAGACCTCATGTCCATACTTGCACTAAATGGGCTAGTGATGCCTTATAGTTTAGATCTATGCTGGTAGCCTATGTTCACCTTTTTTCGGTCTCGTTCTGTGCAAGGGCTGTTTTGTTTTAATAGGACTGTTTTGTTTTAATACCGGAAGTGAGCTTGATCGTCAACGCAAATATGGCCGATATCCAAGAGTGTTTTTGTTCTTGTACCAGCAGACAGCAATGATGCTTGCCTCCTTTTCTCTTCATAAAACCATTATCGGCGATTGTTTTCCATAAATTTAATGTTCTTAGTGTTTCGAAAAATAATGGAATGCGTCAATTTTAACGGCGCGAAACTTGTGAAAGCGGATATGATTTACGGTCACTTTAAGTGGAACCACTTGAAATGGGGCGAAGGAGTTTAAAGATGGCACCATGAAAAATGAGATACTCTCATATTTATTCACATCTGGTTCACAACTTGAGAGTTTTCGGGATATAGGTAATAAAGTGATAGAGGTTTTGCTAGCTTTTCACGCTGTGCCGTGGCAATTTGTAGCCGGTTTAAAGCAAAAAAGGTGGTGTGGTTATCATACTCAGTCTTATTTTTTCCCACCCCCTTATTCTGTCGTTCTGCCTTCTGAATGCCAATCTATCTGCCTCTCCACCCATCACCAATCTACGCGTGTGTATGTCTGTGTGTGTGTGTGTGTGTGTGTGTGTGTGTGTGTGTGTGTGTGTGTGTGTGTGTGTGTGTGTGTGTGTGTCTGCCTGTCTATCTGTCTCTCTGCCTGTCCCCGTCTGTCTGTCTGTCTGTCTGTCTGTCTGTCTGTCTGTCATAACGTTTCATCAAAGATACTTTTAAAACATTGTAACGCTCGTTCCACATTTACCTAAATCATTTATTGAGGCTGTGAGAAACTGAGCGCTTTAAAGGTGTTCGTTACTCAAAACAAAACATTGAGGCAGATGTGGTTTAGCTTGTAAAATTGGGATTTCATAGTAAGTCAAAACTCTACATTGTTTTCATAGGAAAAGGAAGATAGAAGAAGATCTTAGTCATAAAGACAACTCAATTCATAAACAACAACAACAACAACAAAAACAACATTTAGGCAAATGTGGAATGAGCGTGACGAAATACTGGACATTAACAGGAAGGCAGAGTCGCCAAGCTGCAAGTCGTGGAGAAACGTGAACTGCCCAGCACTGAATATAAGTTCATTAAACCAGATCTGTTGTCCATAGAGATGACGGCAGATACTGATACTGTAGATAGCCAACTGAGAGAGGGCATCGTGACCTAGCGAGATCAAACATACGATATAAGGAAACATACGATTCAAGTAAACCTTAATTCCTAGCCTTTATATTTATTGTCTACGGGAAACAGAATCACATGAGAATTATTCTACCCCTTCTTACGAGTCAGTGCCTAAAACACAGTGATCCAAATCCATAGTAATGCTCAATTATACGCGCCTCTCACTGGCTTGAACGTCACTTGTGTTTCAAGGCGTGCAGTGCTGCTGACGTCCGAAGGTAGTTATTGTCCGTGTTGATGTATAAATCGTGTTTCACAAATTAATTAGATCATAATAATATGCACATTTTGGGAACAAATTTGCTCCAGGTCTGAGGCTAGCTCATCATCAGACTTCACGTGCGCGCTAAAAATATAAGGCGTAACAATTTGATGAGAAATTAGACCTCATGATCAGGTTAACACACTAACTGCACTATACTATGATCATCGTTTTTTCTCCATACTTCCGCGTTAAGACATTATATTGTAAAAAATACTGTCTTTTTTTTTTATCTCTTTCTCTCTCTGTCTCTCCTTGTCTTGTTTTTCTTTTACCTCTCTCCATTGGTGGATTGATTTTTCTTTTGCCCCTCTCACAATGGCGGATTAGTTTTTATGTTTGCGTTATCGAAACTTCATCCTCGTATCTCCCTGCTACTCTTCAGTAAGGAACGTCACAGCCATAAACCATAGTTTCCACTTCTCAGCGTTTTTCTAAAAAAAAAAAAACGTAAATTTTTCTATAACCTCGCCGTCACTCACTCTCACCCAGCCTTGAATCTTTCCACTCACTCGCTCCTGCCTATGTAGGGTTGGCACTGACAGTTTCGGAATTAACCGGCTTTATACCCACAGGCCGGAAGAAATCGTTTTATCCTCGCCGCTTTCGCAAAGTAACGAATGCCACAATCTACTCGATACAGAACATTGGAAATAAGAGTAATTTTGTCATTTGGATCGACATCATTTTTTTTTCGTCCAGAAAACTCGTGCTGATTCTATTACACGAGTTATTCGATGATATGTCTCCGAGTTTGACAGCAGCAATAATAGGGGCAGCGGCTGCAGCAGCAGCAGCAGCAGCGGAAGTAAAAGAAGTAGCTGAAGTAAATGTATGATAGTAGTAGTGACAAAAAAAATAATATAATTACTAAACAGTAATAGCTGAAGTCAAACTAGAAACACTTAAATCGAGAAGTTGGAGCTGTGGTAACGGTGGTAATGGTAGTGATTCTAGTGGCCCCGATAGGAACAACAGAAGTGTCAGAAGCGACATTGCTGTCAGCTATCTTGGTAGTCACTTAATTTTAGAGTAGCAGTACTAGTGGTGAGTTCCTCTTGCATCTTGCAATTATGCTCCGGTGGTACATGTTTTACACTTATTTTGCATTTTGGCAGGTCATCTGATCATTATTTATTTTAAATTTCCATGAGATCACAATGAAGCTCCCGCAGCACTGCCACTGGATTTGTACATGACAGTGTGTTTTATACTGTTTCCATGAAGTATAATGTGCGTCACCTGGTGAACTTCCAGCCCAAGCTCTCGAACAATACAGCTCGGCCTTGCGCTCAGTGTTTTGATTCTTTCTAGCTGCAAGAAATATAAAATTCCATACTGTCACAGAAGTCTTAACGTGATGGCCTTTAGTTGTAGAATATCGTGGCCATGCACGTGGCCCGTACCATTGGTTGCCAAAATAACTTAAAACTTAATATGATGGAATGTATGTAGCTTTGTTTACGGATGTTGTTTAAAGAGGCAGATTCTTAATGGCCGCTTCACTGCTTGCTGGTCAAATTAATAACATATGCATAAATGCTATCGCTACCCTCCGATAAGAAAATAACTCCATATAGATATCGTCTAAAAGTAATCGAAATAACTAACGTATAGCGGTAAAGTCTTGATGACCAGGGATTTTTCTCTCCCTTTTTATTTCTCTCTGGAGGCAGAGTCTAATGTCTAAATAATATGCGTTTCTTCTGTAATTATTTGGGGAAAAAAAGAGGTATGAATATAGATTTCCCCTACCATTTTTGTTAATTATATAATGTTACCCTGATGGGTTTGCTGCTTTTTTTTTTTGTGCACTCGCTAGTTTTAAGAAAACGCACGACGCTCAGACTTTATCTATGATCGCTGGCTTGAAATGATTAGGATACGTGGACTGTATGCGGGGAAAGATGGGCTTAGCTACCGTACGCCATCGTAATTAAATCAATGATCAGATTACTCTGTCAGTATTGTATCCGGGTCTAGGGGTTAACAACACAATTAGCCAGTTATTTCCCCTCGATAAGAACAACGACATTTTTAAACTGAAATCTATCAGTGCTTCCTCATATCCTCTTATTCTGTTTGAAATGCTCGATGTTGTAGAGTAATTGCATTCAGTGAAATTTTTCGCGTTTTTTTCACAACTGTTGTGTCGTGGAAGTAGTGCAGGTTACGTTTTCACAACATACTTGTATGTTTTCCTGTTTTTTCCATCTGTCTCCACCTCTCTTTCTCTCTCTTTCTCTCTCTCTCTCTCTCTTTCGCTCTCCCGTTTTCTTCCTCAAGCAATGAAAAAAAAATCTTACATTGATGTAAAAAAAAAATCCCAAAACCCCAGGTTTGCCACTTTAAAAATCAGGGCGATATGAAACATAGTAATTTTTCATCAACAGTCCTTTAGTAGACTTACTGAGTGCAGCCCGTGTCTCCTGCCTAGCATGGGTTTGAGAGAGACATCAGATCAACAAAACAGAATCAAGACGTTCTTATTACCTTCACTAGAATGCTTCACGTTTCGCATGTATTTACTCATGTGCAAGCGGAAGTGATGTCTTCAGCGAGTCAACTGCCCGCCATCTTGTCAGAATCTCTAACCCGTGACGGTGTTTAGCAAACCGTAATGCACACTTCTTCCGCCTCTTCCGTGGTTTCTAGAAGAGAAGCTTCATGAAGTGCATTAAGCCAAGTGAAAAGAGAAACAACAGTCAGCCCGTGTCGACACCTATACATGCATGCACGAAAGCTTGAGAAATCGGAATTCTGGGGTGGTCTGTCACTCATTGAATTATAGCGAGTAGATCAGGGTGATGGAGCAAGCACTTAAGAGATGGCTGGTTTTAAGTTATTCAGCCAATCATTGACTAATTTGCTCGAATTAATAGAAGAAAATTACTTTACGCATTCACACTCTCATTCTCTGACCGAAAAGCTGTATCTAGAGATATTTGCATTTGAAGTATGCTTTTCAGTAAGATGCTACTGCATTATTGTTACTATTACTATTACTATTGTATCATTAAATTATTATTATTACTTGTATGAAGTATAGATCTGATCTGACTGAAAAGAATAAATCAAGTGAGAAGTAAATGAGTAATTGGGAGTTTTTTTCAGATTTGGACAAAAACTTGCAAAAAATTTTATGGCAAAATTAGTTAATCATATTTTTGGTGTAGTTTGACTGACATCTTGATTAAACTTACGCAGCAAATTGGATCTTAATTCTTTTAGATTATTGTTCCAGAGTCAAGTGAATTTCATCACCTGCGATAAAAAAATCTCCTGTAACGCGATTATAAACAGATTCACAAAATAAATATCAAACTTACTGTTAGATAAACAGTTGTTGTGCATTGTAGATTGGTTGAGACATTTGTTTTGATGTTATAGTGTCTGCAGAAATTAGAGAGGAAAAAATATAGCATACTTGACAAAACAGTCCTGGCCTGACATTTCTCAACACAGATATAGAGGATCTGTAATGAGTGTTTGTTTGATATCAGATTTATTATACGAGTTATACATTTTATTGTATTCGCGAGTCTCTGGCGAGCAACTACGATAAATGTATAACAAATTGTGGCCTTCACCCTGAAGTGGCCTTCACCCTGTTTGAGTTACATCAATCACAGCTGAACTAAATGAACCACACAGTTACGCTGCACAAAGTGATCCAAACAGCTGACAATCATCAATGAAACTTTAGACCACAAAAACACTGTGATAATTCAAGTACTTTAATTCAAATGTTTAACTGAACTGAACCGAAACTGAAACGTTCATGATGAACAATGACAAGCAATAAGAAAGACAGACTGAAATATTTTTTTTTAAATCTAGAAGGTGGGAAACCCCACGGGAGTGAAAACGTTACAAAAGAAATGATGTCACATATTCATGACGTCACAAAAATGACGCCACACATTGATTCGCCCAGAGGTTTCCATGGCTTCCAATCAAAGTATTTGAAAGCATTTCAATGGTCAAATCTATGTAACGTGTGACATACCAAAAAAGTTATTACACACTTTTATGTCACAGGCAAAAGGCCCTGTTTATATTATAAAACTTTTTATTTAGAGCATTTGATTCTTATGCAACACGTTTTATATAAAATGTATAGAATAGTGATATAAATCAGAAATAACTTGTGAGGATAACTGTGGTAATAAGAAGAGGATTTAGCCTTACTTGTTTTGTTATGAGGTGAACTGTTATAGGAGTGAGTGAAATGTTACAGGAGTGAGTGAAATGTTACAGGAGTGAGTGAAATG
>JAWQUT010000287.1:330337-345089 GCA_033807755.1 Ellobium chinense | reverse complement strand
GACAGACAGACAGACAGACAGACAGACAGACAGACAGACAGACAGACAGACAGACAGACAGACAGACAGACAGACAGACAGACAGACAGACAGACAGATAGATAGATAGATAGATAGATAGATAGATAGATAGATAGATAGATAGATAGATAGACTGACCAATGGATTGATGAGTGGTTGGTGATGGATGGATGGATGGATGGATGGAATAATGGATGGATGGATGGATGATTTATGACTGGGTCGATTAAACAATATTCCATTTCTTTTTTTCCAGGTGTGGTTTCAAAACCGGCGAGCCAAATGGCGAAAGAGAGAGCGGTTCGGTCAGCTGCACACGATGAGAGCGATGGCATCAGCTGCTAACCAGGGTTACGACATGCCTCTGGCTCCAAGACACGACGCCTACTCACAGATGCAGGTTAGAATTTAACAACAAACGATATATTATGTTTTCGTAAGGACGGAGGAGAAAGCGTGTTTTCATTGTGTTGTGATGGGAATTTTTTTTTCGTTACCCGACTTCATCCTGTAAATGCTGCAAATGGTACGACTAAGAATTATCTCAATAGGAACAAACATTTACAAGCCCTGTGACGTCACGGCTCTGTACTCTTAAGTACATTGGAACAAACTGCGCTTACCTTTTGGTCGTAGAACTATCCAACGAGGATTTTTTTTGACGCGAAATCCAAATGCGGAGGTATCTCTAGTATCGTATCTCATTCCCAGCTTATAATACTTACATACTGTTTCACCTCAGACCCGTTTCTTTTAACTGTCAACGTTTGTGTCTTACCTGTTGCACTTGTTGTCAATTGAATTTCGTATGTGGTCGAAATAATAAGACCGAAAGTGTATTCGCTGAATGAAATCAATACAATTATCCATTAATTATATCAACAGGCAGGTAAATCCTAAGTTATATATCTAGCAAGCTGCATATTATGTGCTAGATTTTTAATAATAATTTTACCTGCCAGTTATAGATTTAGTACAGTTCAGTTCGAGCACTACGCTAGACATAATAATGATCTAAATCGCAAATTGTAGTTCATGCTAGCGAATATGTCTTGTTTCCAGAGTTTTATAATTGTATTGCCGTCGGCACACTCAGTTTAGATGGGAAACTGGCAGGACACAACAGATTAAGAAGCAGAGTAGCAGTGTATTATGCTTATTGCATTTTGATGCTAAGTCCTAACATCATTATAAAACTTTCCTGCCCAATTTACTCATGGCGCGGTGACCTATTTATTTGAACATCTCTAAGGCGCTCAGCTGCTCATCACTCGCTTCGTATAAAATGTTGATTTCCAAGGCGCTGACTCAATAGCATAGACAAAAGTAACTGACTCACTCCATCGTCAGTGATTAGATTTATGAATAGAATGTGTTTGTCAAATCACCGTAACTGGAAAATGATTGTTCAATATGTTATTACTTTGTTGTCATCGCGTCATCTTCATTAGAGGAACATCAGCATCATCATATGAGTATCGTTATCATCATTATCATCATCATCATTATCATCCTCATCATCATCATCATCATCATCATCATCATCAGCATCAGCAGCAGCAGCAGCGCAAAAGTATCACCGTCACGATCGTCTTTACTATTATTAATTGCACCAAATAACTTGAAACACTTACAATCATTCAGTTTTGAGGTCTGTTTCACGGCTTCTCCCTTCTCAACCTTCCTTTCCTCCTTCTTCTTCTTTCTTGTTTTCTCATTCATCTATTGTCTTTCTCATCATCAAATTTCTCCTTTCTTCTCTTCTACATTTTCCAGCCTCAAATTTGGTACTAGTTTCCATATTTCTTTTTTCTTCCCATCACCTTCATTCCTCTTTCCTCGTCCTCCCCCTCCGGATCTTACATTCCCAGACCTGTATTGTCTCTGTATACTCCAGAATCCCGACTCGTCCATGATGTGGATGGAGATGTACAACCATTACGGCAACAACATGTGGAACCCTATGTCTGCCATCAAAGGATATCACCTGTCCATGGGTAAGTTAAGATGAAGAATCTTAGGGCACAAGTAATCTAGAACTGCTACGTTTTGCTCTAGAATACCACGCTTACAACACAGGCCATTCAGATTTCTCATTAAGCTAAAGCGAAACATTATCGGAAAGTGTTTTGGATAAGAGTCACACCATCATTAGATATGAGCCCCTAACATGTACTTCCCTACACAGTGTCGAAGGCGATCTTCAGCCTAATCTGCTTACCCGCTCATATTTCTGTATTTTTGTTTTTCATCCAGCACGTTTTATGTGATTTCATGCATTGAAACGAGAGAATAAATCCAGCCATCGCGGTTATAATCTGTATATATATATATACATTCAGATTGTGGGATATTTTCATCAGACACAAATCTACCGCAAAGTCCGTTTCCTGCTTGATATCTTCTAAAATAATAATTGTGCTATGAGAAATAATGCTATGAGAAATGATGCTATGATTAGCGTTGTGAAATGTAGAGTTTGTTAACAATTAGTGTATGAGTGATAAGTGTCAAGGTAATTACCCGTCCAGTTTCAGTCCATCTTATAGCGTGAATACATGATAAAGCTTGTCGCATTAATGCAATATGAATACAATAAGGCAAGATAAAGATGGACCCAATACTGCGACTGTCGCAAAATAGAGTGTGGAATAGAACTATTCCTGTGGTTTGCCAGATCAAGTGATTTAAATAAAAAGAAAATCTTGCAGAGAAACTTCATGATACAAATATCACCAGGAGCAATAGCAGCAGTAGCCAATAAAAATAACAACGGCAGCAAAAAACATTTGACTCCGGCAAGCATGACCTCGCAGGTTACACTATTACAAAAAAGCGGAACATGAAAAAGCAATAGCATGTAAATTATTACACTGAAATTCACGTTCAAAATTCTACACATGCACAGTAAGTTGAGCGAAACTTTGATGACAGAAAAACATGAAAGCAACACTACACGGTCAGTGAGAAAAAAAAAAGGTTATAATCCTGCCAATCCGTAGCAAAGTTTAAAGTTTGGATGTCCTATTCTATTAGTCTAGTTTTTATATTTATAACCATTTATTTATTAAGTACTTAATGATACTCCTAGCATTCATGTATTCATGCTTACTCACACATACAAGTTCCACCGCCACATACATACGACAGACTCTCGAAATAACTTTTTTTCTTATACTAGTATTTAATGTACCTTTTGCGACTTCTGCAGATGCTGCCCAGTCCTTGGGCACCAAGTGGCCTCCAGCTGTGCCGCCCATGTACCCAGCCTGGAACGACTCCCAACTTTTGTATCCGTCCCCGCAACATCAGCATCCGTCACCGGAAACGCTCCATGGCGCTTGCGCACCACCTCAGAGACATGATGTCAACTCGGTGTATTCTCCAACAACCAACTATCAGCAGTGCTCCGCTGGATCAGGGGGTCCTTGAGGGTTTTCTATGGTGTTAGAAGGAAGGTCCTTAAAGGCCTGCTCTGGATTTAGGATGGGCTGTTTCTTTGTACTAATATATCACGCTGCGTCATCTTTCATGAAAAATAGTAGCTTCCCTCGAAGCTTTGCTGAGATTACTCATTTTGAATGTGATGTGATTTATCTTCCATTGATTAAAAAAAAAAAATTCATTACGGTATGAACATTTTGCCTCGTTACTACCACTTCATAATCACCATAATCGTTAAATCATAAATAGAATTTGCTATGTCCCATTTAACCATTCATATGTTGTAGCCTTATCAAAGAATGCATTCAGTATTTGCTAACCATTGGAAACATCTAGATCTATATTTTGAATCAATGACTGGAGCTGATAATTTAGTGCGCCACGTTGACTTAAATGTTTCGTTGTATGATAATTGTATATACAGTTTAGAATGGCTAGTGGCAGATTCTGCCTAAATGAAACACGGCTGAGGAACAATTTTTTGTGTGCCTTTTTTGTACATTTAAAAAAAAGACGTCATGTTATATATATAATATGCATAACCTTTTATGGTGGTAAATGCAAGTATTAGCCAAAAGTCCTATTCAGTGTGAGATTGGGATAAAATGAAAGGAATGGAGTGAATGTTCTTGGTAAACACCAACTCTCAACAAAGTCCCTGAGACTATGTGTACCTTGCCTTTAACCCTTGTCATGGTCAACAGGATTGCATGCACCGAGTATAGACTGATCTCTGTATAACAATATCGCAATGCACTGTTAAACACTGCCATAACTGTTTAAGGGATATCTTCCAAAGCCTTCTCTTTCTTCAACCTATCTGAATTTGTGGACTGGCATTCAAATTTAAATAAAATCGTGGAAATGTTTTCCCAAAAGGCCCACAGATTAGTGTCCTGGGCCTGTTCTCCTCACTCAACAGAGCAGCACTGAATTCGATGAAAGGTGCAACATCCTTTTGACTGCAAACCAGTGATGGATGTAGGAAGTGTCTCTCTCTGGAATGCCACTCACTTTTTATCCCATCTATGGATTGTTACTTCTCTTCCCTCTCTCATTTCGACCGGAGTGACCACTTCCTTGGGGAGGGCAAAGGTCTGCGGTAGGGATGTGTCTTCGATCCCTAGAGCAGGCACCGCGAATCCCGATCTTGTCTCCATAATACAACCTGATCAATGATCACTTAGACGGTGAGACCCCTTATACAAAAAGTTAATAAAAGAAGAAAGCAGTCTTGGCAGCTCAGGTCTTCTTAAAATAATATTTTCGAGCTTAAACTGATCAAGAACATCAAAATAAGCAAATTTTTTTTTTCCACCAGCATTCATCGCACAATTAGACCTACATGTGCAATGATTTTTTCAAGTGTACAGTTTCGCGGAATTTCATTACTTCATTGTAGAGCTGTCTGAGCCATATTTATTGTCCTGAAATAGCATTGGGTCCTGCATTGGATATTTTGTAGTCGCACACTCTATCAAGCCAGACTATTATACTGAAAACTTAGTCAACAGCAACAACAGCAGCAGCAGCAGCAGCAGCAGCAGCAGCAACAACAACAACAACAACAACAACAACAACAACAACAACAACAACAACAACAACAACAACATAAACTACAACAGCAATAAATTTACATATGACGAAGACTTTTTAAAATACAGAGAACAAATTCGGCAACTGCCTAGCTAAGGGGTGTTAATTTGTACATCGTCCTGCAACAAAATATTATGGCACCCATTTGTTAGGAGCGTTTACTAATCAAGGATCGTCTAAAAGATAAACTGGAACCAGACGGATCCCCACTGTTTCTGCTATAATATCGTACAGTTCTGTTATCCAAGACCACGTCATGAACGATTTTCACTTGCACATCAGCTATAGTATGTTTCGGGCCTCCAGACCGTATTGGTGGTTGTTCTGCCCCATTCTTAATTTTGAAAGAGGATATCTTTACAACGAACGAACAGATAGTATTTTTTTTTGTTCCAAGTAGAGGCATGATACTTTCATGAATGTGCTCATGGCTAATCTTCCCTCTTTTCTTAATACTAAGGTGCCATAGACCCTATTTTTTTCTATTATATTTTGCATGTCCAAGAATCCGATTTGAGAGTCCGGTCCTGTATCAACAGACAAGCATGCGTGTTGTGTAAAGCGAAGCCTTTATCAAGGAAAGACAACGTCAGTGGAGAAGATGAGAAGATTCACTCCACAGGCGGAAGAAACTGGAAATTCGTATAAAAATCACGTGACAAGAATAAACAGGAATGGTCACGGTCACCTCAAGGGAAAGAGGGAAAGATTTTTAGTACTGATTGGATAAAAAGATGTAAGGATTTCAAAGTCCGGAGAACGCCAGTTGTGTTCATTGCAATCTCTTTATCAGTCTACTCTCAGGAGCCCAGCTCATCTCTCTTCCGACATCCGGATTCCAAGGCGGAGACCAAGACTGGTTCATTAAGCCTTTGCCGGCACTGTACTTGTCTCACTGAATGACTGAGCGGCTGTACTTTATATAACGATTCACATTGTGACGCAACGTTTTTGCAAATAACTTTTAAACGGTTGGACCATTCTGATCGAGAATTTATATGATTTCCTATCTCAATTTGTCTGCTAAGACAGGCTTTTTTTTCGGCACTATTGTAGAAGAAATGGAAAAACAAGACATACCTCGTAAAACTACAATATATAAAATGCGCATTTTCACTGGAGACCGATCTGGCTGCTTCCTTGTAGGAAAGATAATACCGTTTCACGCGATATCTGTTGACATACAATTATATACCACGTAATTGCACATTCTTTTCATTATCACCAGAATTTAAGTTCGTTTTTACGACTTCTACAGACTGAGCATGCAACTCCTGCTGTACAAGCTTCCTACGGACATGCCTTGACCACATTGTGCCCACCATATAATCTGCATTGCAACGTCTCGGAAAGTGCAATATCTCCTCTCAAAGACAGTTTATAGTCATGTGCATCAAGAAAACATTTTCCTATCCTGTTTACCGTAAAGAGGCAGCGACACTAACTTCAGACATTATTCATTAATTCATTCGTTCAGTGTTCCTATGGTGACGGGTTGCACTGTGTTCGTCGTAGAAATTTTCAGAACATTTATTTATTAACTGGACGGATTAACTGTGGACGGATTATAACGGATTATAATCAAAATGAAGAAATAGGTCTCCAATGATTTGCAAGCTCAGTTGCTTCCCGTGTCGTAAGGAACCAAGGTGCAATGCTAATTTGCTTTGCATTTTTGAAGCACCAGATTCTTCAACGCCAGAGTACAGATTAGGTGGCTGAAGGATCATGAGATACAATTTGCCAGAGATTACCACGGTGGAGCTTTACTCTTTGAATGATAATAATAATAATAGTAGTAAAAGACACACAAAACCACTGCTATTGTTAAACCAAGTGATTCATGAGCACGCCCATGAAACTTTTTTTTTTTTATTTATGAAACTTAAGGTCTCCTCCCCTAGCACTGCGAGATCAAGCCAGGCGAGCACATTATAATATTGGTCGAAAGGAACGGTAGAAAGTCAAACAGATAACGGATAATTCTCCCTGAAAGAAACACTTAAATTGACTGAGATGCCATTCAAAAAGTTATTGGTAGGTATAAATGTAAAACGTTGAAAACTTCAAGGAAGATCGAATATGTATTGTCTAGATAAGTGTTTTCATTTTCCTGATTGTGATGAACACATAAATTTAAAACAAGCTTTGCATAATTTTAGGTTCTAAATAAATCGCACTCTTTCATTTAAACTTCCGGTCCCAGCACCTTTGTACTGATGCAAGCATGTTTTTTCTTTTTCTTGGAATGAAAATGATCTTTTTTTCTTCTTTTAAATAAGTTTCTACTGGAAAAATCACAAACGTTTGAATGAATTTAAAGCAAAAGTACATTACAGTTAAAGCAAACTGATTCATAAGGGCATCCAAAATTCGCTTGAGATCCGTGCTCAAGAATTTTGGAAAATAAATTAAAAAATCAAGTCGAAATATTTCTGCGATTACTATAGTTGTATCTCATAAAAGTCAGGTTTATATTATGATAGGCGCGACGTACTTGCGTTGTCAGAAGTGACTGTTAAAGTGTCTGCCAAATTCTGTCTCGACAGATTACGGTGGGAAAGTTTCACATCATTATTTGCCTATTGTTTTGTTGCTTTAAAAGATGTGATTAAACTTCGAGAGCTGACAATTTCGTCTAGCTCTAGATCTGCACGTACAGTACATGAAAACGAAGGTTTTGTCATTGTATTTCTGAAAAAAGTGTTCTATTGTATTAACTCTCTGTTGTTTCTGCAGAATGTATGAATTAAGTATTAAGCATTTAAGTATCCAGTTCATCCACGGGCTGTACAATGTACATGTTTGCTTAGGAATATGAAGGACATCTGCTTACAACAACGATTTGCAGCATGTATTGAACTTACTTCGTCTATGCCGTCAAAGTCAATGGGATAGTAATTTCTTTGGTCTCCAGTCTCCTTTTACTGTAGGAAGTCATTTTTGGCAGCATCAACAAGAGAATTCAATTGACAAAATGTCGCTTTGTTCAAATGTTGCTATTAAGATATGCACGAAATGGCAGCACTTTTCCTCAATGATTTGCAAACACAGTAAACTGCATGGAATTGGCCTTGAACAATACGAGCTTTCAAAATTACACATTTAGAGAGAACTAAAGTTGTTGCTGAGTTGCCTAGAAATTATTTTTTAGTGGTGTCAGACTGTACATTGTGAGTCACTGTGTCAGTATTCTCTCCCTTGTTTGAAACGTTTTTTTGATGTCAGAGTAAGTGTGATATATTACTATTATTAGTAGTGGTGAAGAGAACATTAAAAACAGGAAACATTAGTTTTGCATGTCACAGAGTCTGATCCACGTCAATTTTATAAATATTTATGTACGTATTTATATGAACGACGGAGTATCAGCTCCATCAAATGAGTACATTTCGATATAACCGATACCATGTCGTCACTTTCACCAGAAGATATGTGAGACTGTATGAATGAAGTTGTCGTACCTTGACGGTAACTATGGGAAACATCACTGATGCTTTGGGAGTTTCCTGTAGTTACCACCGGTGCGCAAAATTAGACGACACTGTGCATAGGGCTTCTGGACGTACAAGAAACGGGTAGGTAGATTTTTATTAGACAGAAGTGCTTTCCTTTCGGAGGTTAGCCACGGTAGCATCTCGTTTCATGTTGGGAGTGGTTACACAAGCGAGGTGTTACTCTGTCTTAAACCTGTATCTCTTCTTACCAGCCATACTCTTAAGTCCCATTACCGCCAATTATCTCTGGTCCTGCAGCCAATCAGCCAAAGATTACCCTAGAGTCACATGATACCAGACTGGCCAGTCCATCATTAAGGAATTCCTAGATCAGAATGGCTGGCTCCAGTAATCCCGCACTCATTCAGGGCCGTAGCTGCCTCACTGGACACTTGTGTCCCTACATGCAATATGACCAAGGCTCTATATCTGCATCAGTTTTAACTAGATCTTAATGTCCTTATACGGTTGTTGTTCCCTTCGTTCTCAGTCCTGTTTTTTATTTTATTTAATCCTTGTGCCTCTCGTGCCTTCATTCCTAGAGCCGCTTGTTTAATCCCGCACTGAATACGGATAAGCTGGTACTTGAAGATACGTTTATTTGTTGTGCGGGGAGAAGTGTGATCGAGAAACCACTTATTAGACTTACGATCGTTATATTGAGGTTGCAGGAGCCTAACTGGAAAATAATGCTGTTTTCAGTAGGGGTCCTTCGTTTAGATTTTTCGCAGTTTCAGTTTACATGAAAAGGGGGGTCCAAAATTTGGCATTCTTTTGCAGACCAGCTGCTCGCACAAACGGAAACCGCTTAGACCCTTGAAAAGAGCTACCTGACAAAAATCTTTATTTAACAAATTCACAGATGCATCTCACAACTTTTGCGGTGTAGTTTCATGATATAGACCCTACGATTATTCCTACACAGATTTTATACTCTGCTGTTATTGAATCTGATAGTCGACACTTTTTAGCCAACCTAAATGGTTCTATTCTTGAAGTTGCTCTAAGGACATGTAAGTATATATTCACATTTATAAGTCAGTTGACTTGCATAGAGACAGCGAACTAATGTGTAAAGAAATTATTGATCATAAGAAAATAATAGATATGATAGCAGCACTTTTCCTCAGTGATTTTGAAAATACAGTAAAGTGCTTGGAGTCGGCGTTGAAAAATTCGAGCTTTAAACAGTACACAGTTACACATTGCTTAGATATGAGGGTTTAAAACAAGACATTACATCTCCAACCTAAACTTCTGTCTACATGTCACTGCATCACATGTAACAAGCGTTTATTTCACCACCATCATTTTTGCCTGAGATCGAATGATGCAGCCACGTTTCCTCTGTCAGATCTGGCGACACGAGTATCAAGAGAAAATTCGCTATATCATGAACGGATTACTGTAACGCCTAATATTCCAAATATTCCTCTTCCTATTCAAGTTGCTCTGAATACGGGGATGGGCGCAATCACGTACTCTGAAGGATTTGGCAGAGACTACGGAAAAAAGCTCAGCATGGATATGGACTAAACGTAGCCAACAATGGAATGTTGCACAGTAAGTTTAAATATATCTAGAATGCAACTTTCACTATGGCTTTCTGCCGAGAGGATGTGAAGCAAGGAATTAAGAAACTGGATCCAGGTTACGGGTTCAAATCATTCCCGAAGATGAAAAAAAATCAACAGAAGGATACTTGAGACTCATGACCCAGGTGTGGCCCAACCCCTTTATATAGTGCCAGGAAGTCAATGGGCTGAAAGGCTTGTTAGACGGGGGTATCTTCCTCGGAAGATCCTCTGTTGCCTCGTCCTCCGAGTATGAGAGTTTCCCATGTTTTTTTCCTCTTCCTTTAAAACCAAGCCACTTAGTACAACGACAATGGGAATCGTTTTATAAATTCCCCGTCTATTTATTTCAAGGAGCCCAGCTACTTTCTAAAAGAATGGCCTGAAAGAAAATCTTGCAGTTGTTAATCAGATTTTTTTTGTGTCTTCGGTCTGGGAATTATCGGAGGTGGTGTGCGACTTTATACAAGTTACAGGTTTTAACACACTGCAATCATTTTTGAGCAAAAAGCGTAAGGCGCCTCGCTCACAAGTAGAATAGGAATAATATAAGCTCATGGACAAAAAGAAAGTGTGCATCACTAAACTTAGCACCGTGTATATATTCTTGGCCAAGCCCAATCCTGACACGCATATCATTTGAGTATTAGAGAAGGAACAGAGAGGTCAATTGCTTACACGGAAAAATGTATTGAGATAAGCAAAAAACCCACATTAATGTCCCCCCTCCCACCCCCACCCCCTAATAAAAAACAACAACAACAACAAAACAACTAAAATTGAAAATCTTGATATCTTGATTTTAGTTCCAGATAGACTATGTCTTTCTTGGGCTGTTATCACTGCTCGATAGTGCCATACCATGGAGCCAGTTGCAGCGAAACATTGATTCATTGATGAGGAATGTTATTCCAGTCTACTCACGGCGTCTGGGCTAAAACTTGTTGATGGTTTTGAAGAAAAATTGGTCTCCTCCGCAATTTTCGCTCCAGTTCCTGTCACCTAATGAACTCGATGGGAGACAGATCCGTGTTAACAGATGGTTATTAGGTAAGACTCTCATTCTTGAAAGTGATCCCTGAGCAGACGTGATAGGTCATGTAGACGAGCATGGGCCCTGCCATCTGATGACAAAAAGGCACATATGCATTGTAAATCATGGTGCATAATAATGTGCCTATTTGTCATATTAGACAGCAGATTTATTGTAGCAGTGTTGGGCAGGAGTCGTAACGCGTAGTTGGCCATATTTGGGTCAGTGTATAGTTTATCCATTTGGTTGGAACACGCGGAGACATGAAATTTTATTTCTGCGAATTCTGAAAATATTGAAAATCATCCAGACCAGCTAATATCCTGACTGCTACTCCACATTGTTGTTGGCTCAATCTTGGCGATGTCAAAAATATGTTTCAAAGTGAAGTTTAAGACTTCCTTCTCTCACCGATTAGATTTCCGGATGGTAATGATTAGACTTACACACTTTCTTTTCTTTTATATATATTCATTTTGCCCAGTTTGGTCTTTGCGCTTGATTTCGGTGGAGTTGCAATTATCTCCCCATTACTACTGTGATTCATTGGTAAATACATGAATATGTGAATACGACTTTAACACAACTGCGTGCCAAGTTTCATTTGAATTCGCCCAGAAACACATGCACCGTGCTCTATTTTATGATGCATACTGACTTTTGTCCACGATAACATACTATAATATAGTATATAGACTAACCGATAACATTAACATGGCTACCGGTAAAGATAGTCCGGGATGATGAATATCTTTCCAAAATCATCGGGCGTCTGAGGCAAGTTTCCTCTTTGTAGTAAACGTGTTTACCTTTGCAAGTTATCGAACAGATACAGTCAACAAGGTTACGCAAGCATTCATTTGCGCCTAATCAGGGAGAAAATTGGACTCGGGGCAACCAATGTTCGAATCATGTACCGGTCAAAGGGTGAGAGCTTCCGTATGTCCTTCTTGGGCCCTCTCAGAGGTTCTCGTGAGGGATAGAGCAGAACCCAGAGATCGCTGAAGAGGTTGTGTAATAGAGGCAGTAATGGCATCAAGCACGAGTATGCCTCTCCTTTCTTTGAAGGGAACAGTTAGGTTACACACGAGGCAATAACAATGTTTACAAACAAAACTTTTGTTAGAGAAAACGATGCGTGTTTCCAGTTACGAAAGTTAAATACAAAGTCTTGAAAAAAAAATAACACACAGAACACACGCTCGCCTGTGTTTAAAAGCCAATAAAAAAAAAACAACAACAAAAGAAAACTGGCGGGAAAAATGTCAACTCAAATGTTAAGGGAAAATGAAGAAAATACATTTAAAGAATTTCAAAGAATGCAATACATTTTTACAGCAGGATTTCAGCAGCGGACTCTGTGTACAACTGTTTGCCATACCGGTCCAGACTTTTCACACCCACCACCAACTTTATAACATGTATACAGGATACGCTGAAAATTAAAAAAAAGCTAATATTATTTATAACACAACGATTAATGCTATTGTAATTATAGCAAAATAATGAAGCAGTTCTGTGACTGAATGTCAGATTTAGATAGTGACTGACACACGAGCCATTGCAGATTATATTATACTATCAAGAAACAGTACTATTGGCATGCTGTGAAGTCAAGGCATACATGCCTGTTAACCACATCAATAGACTTGGGACAAAATAATGAGAACCTCTTTCTGGCACTGAAAAGTTTCTCTCTGTTCCGTCGATGGTAATTCAAGCTATGACGCCATTGCAGTAGAAATGGATAGTCCAGGGCCGTCAGAATAAGCTATAGGAGGTTAGGTCGATGTATATATTCCAGGCTTAATTGTTTCCATCTTCCTTGCGGGGTGTCAGTTACTGCTGCTGGCCTGTGGGGCGGGGGAAATCTCAAAGGCTGGTGGTCTTACAAGAAAATCGTGTAAGTAGTGTTTTGGTAAATGGAGTGTTTTTTTGTTAAATGGTAGGTGGGGGGATAGAATGTTTATTTGGGATGTGCAGCGAAGGTTTTAATAGTTGTTTACCAGACATACTTCTTAAGCTGCCCCCATTCTTTCTTTAACAACGAAGTTACTTAGTTCAGCCTTCTCACTTTGCACTGCGTAGTGCCTGTTTGTTTTTGACTTTGTATGCATTAAGGCAAGACTGTGTATGACTGAGAAGATTCGTGGTCTTGGGGAGAAATTGTAGTCAACAATCTGAAGCAGAACATAAATGACTTGTCAATATTCCCTAAGTATTATTTATTGCATTCAAGGTTTCATCACTTAAAGATCTATTAGACGAACACAACATTTCATCAACATTCAACATGAAATCTGGTTGTGAAGAAGTAGACAGTCTTAAAAACATCATTAATGAAGTTCAAATTATTAAAACACAGTGCGGTTCAGTGGAAGTGCAACAGGATGTTACGTCGACAGGCCAACTCTTCTCCGCTATGATGTATTTTGATTGTCACTATTCTGTTTGATTTGTATGTCGATCGAATTGAAGTGAGCTAAGATTCCAGGCTGTTTGGAAGTCCCGAAGAATATCACAAAGTTAGCTAGCTTTGTACCATAGTGGTTTCCATAGGCATAGAGTTAAATACGTACAGCATTGTTGCCCTCCATGGTAATCTTTTATTACAGACGTTGTTGTTGGCGAGGTAAGAGTAGCGTCATGGAGTTGTTATAATAGTTAAATTACCCTTCATAAGAATAGCACCAATAGGGCTGTAAGACATCAGTTTGCCTTGCTATGTTGCACACGTGAATTCATTACATTATTTTTACTAAGTAACCTATTCTGTTCAGGAACAATTGACTCGTAACAGCAGAAAGCACCAGCGCACTGGACTCATTTGCGGGGTCTTGCATGGAGGAAATTAATAGCTGAACCATATTTATCTCATTCTTTCTTCCTTTTCTTTTTTGTTTTGTTCTAACAAACGATCACGCAGGCGAAACCGTGTGGAAATACATGAAAATAAATGTCTGATCACTAAATCGAGAAACAGAGGATAATCGTGACATGCGTGAAACCGAATTCTATATGAAACTATATGTATCTGTCTAAAATTACATCGCCACATGCTAGTAACAACCGCAGAGATAGATAACGAAAACAAGTTATGGCTTGGGGGTTTAACAAATTTCGGTAAAAATTGTGCGCCTAAATTTAATACTTCTTTGGAATCTCTTTACAGTAACCAATTTAAGTAACGTTTCGAACATAAAGTATGCACTATATGGACTAAGGATAAGCCTTTCACTAAATCTGACACTGATATCAACCTATAAGTTGCAAACCATGCACAGACGAACTCCAAATAAGATACCAAGCACATTACAAATCAGTACCGTCATATGTAGGTAATTTGTAATTCTCATTCTAAATACACATACATCAAAATAATTAAAATGTTTTATAGTTGTGGCGACATATTATTATTTTAGTATTTCACCACTACGGCTTCTTCTCGTGTCTTTATTTTAAGGTCTTTGGCACCTATTGCTTTTTTTTTCGTTTGGCCTATTAACATTTTGTGTTATTCTACATATATGATTTCGGGAATTTTCTTCCATCAAGGTTAAAGTACTTCTTTCGCCCGATCTTTTAAC